>UESW01004157.1:329043-350199 GCA_900491605.1 Calamus simplicifolius
GTCTGGGTCAAGATACATCTAACCACTTCTATAGATCTTCAGAATCAAATGTTTTCTCCTCTCCATCGTACTCATCAATCAGATGGGTATTAGCCTCATAGACCTCTCCCTCAGGCTCAACTAGGGGCTCGAATTTAGTCTCAGGTAACTTATCTATATGAAGGGATCTGACTGAGCACTGGCTGATCATATGTCCAGGTTTGTTGCATCTAAAGCATTTGATCTGGGGGTTGGGATTTTTTTGGACCTCTACATATTTGCCCTTATTATCTCTCTGAGGTATAGGGGTATTATTTTGGGGTTGACTCAACTCGGTTCGGCTTGTATTGGGTCAGCTAGTGTTGGGTCAACTCAGGTAAGTCTGGCGGGGGTCTAAGTACTGGGTAGGTTTGGGATGACTATGATAAGCCTGGCTAAATCCTGGATATGAGCTAGGGCTCTTGGTAGCCTCTGATCTATGATAGGGTGGCCCTCTCTGAAAATGGGCTTCTTCTAGGATGCCTAACTTAGTTTGCTTGATCGAACCTAGACCCTAATCTAGCCTTAGATTGCTTGATGTCTTGGTTCATTCGGGCTAGTTGTTTAGTGATGATTCTTAAGTGATCCTCAATATTTTGATTAGCCATGGGTTTAGCCTGTAATGGAGGTGGTGATGGGAGAAAAGATGCTCGTGATCTAGTGCACTTGCAAGCACAGTCAAACACACATGACTAGAACTACGGTATGCTAGACCTAGTCATCTAGAGTAAAGAATTTGGCTTAATGTAAGCCAATCTAACAGTAACTCTTCAATTGGCTAGTTGGGACATGAGGGAGGGGGGAAGGCTCGTTCCGCAAATTGTAGGTGCCTAATTAGAATAACTCCAACACTCCGCTTAAGTCGTTTGACATTTGACCTCCCTTCTAAATACCAATTTCAGAGCACATATCAAATTGACTTATATTAGTCTCCTTCAGTACACTAAACCAACTATTGGTGTCCTTAGCCCTATAGGACAAATATCAATTAAGTTGCTACTCAGTTTTAGATTAAAGGCTTGGGGTCAGAATGCACGGGTGGTTGTTTTGGGCCAAGGAAGGTGTCTCAATCCCTCCCTTAACTAACATCAATGAGAGCTCTTAAGAGTAATTTAATGCAGATGAATGACATGCAAAACACAAACCCTAATCCAAAAATCTATAAATAGCAATAAATCTTAATTTTTTATAGATTAAATTAAATTCTTAAAAAATAATAAAAAATAATTTAAATTATGATAAATCTAGAGAAATAAATTTTGTAATTTTTTGATGTATATGCAGTCAAAAATAATTCGAATAACAAAATCTTAGGAATATGATGAATCCAAAGAAATAAATTTTGTAATTTTTTTGATTTGTATGCAGGCAAAAATAATTCAATTAACAGATGATATACTGATAATAATGTGAATTAAATCAAGCCCTAACCATGCTCTAATACCAAACTGATGCATGACCGATTTGAATGCAAATAAATTTTATATAATTAATGATTGTAGTTAATTAGTCTTCCAAAGTAATAGCCTAAGAGGAATTCATAAAAACTCATAGTAACTCCGCACGCGAAACAGTTCCATAGAAAAGTAAAGAAGAAAGATCGTCGAGGCTAAGAAGCTCCGGTAGGGCTTGCCCTTCCACAATAAAGCTACTAGCAGATTAGAGAGGGTGTACCTGGCAGGATGAGGAGATCGAGATACTGAAGGGATCGCTCTGCCTGGCGGATGCGCCCTGGATGACCAAGCCCCGAGTCTGTGGATCTGAAGCTAAGTATCTGCTGACCTGGATGGCGATCACCTTGAATCCTGGATTCATGGTTATTGAGGGACCTACAAGAACACCATCCAAGGGTTAAAAAATAAGAGAGAAAAGTCAGCTTATAGGCAAAAAGGCAAAGAAGAAGTAGAGAAGGAGGCGCAATCAAGAAGCTATTGGGTGTCCACTAGAGGAAAAGGATGGCGGCAAGGGTTTCTTCTGGAGATTGGGATGTTGGCACACGCAAGAGAAGGGAATGAAGAGCACCAGAGAACCAAATAACAAAACTCACAATAACTAAAAACTGGATTGATTGATTAATAATTCAAAGATCCATAATTCATACAAGAGGGTCTCTTTTATAGAGCAAGAGACTTAGGGCCCAAGTAAATACAAATTTTGAAAGAAAAGGGGCGCCCATTTTTCCTAAAGTGTGAATTAGATTACATGGAAAAAAAACTTCATGCCATACAAATCCCTTTCAAAAAAGGTAATTTATGGGTAATAAAGGATGTTCCTTTTATGGGCTAAAATTTTTTTAAATAGGATGCATGATTTGGGGGATTAAGGCTTATCTTGTTGACCTGCTTGCTCTGCTAGGTGGCGTATGGAATGCTTATGCTGGAGGGTGGCAGGTGTGTGGCTGGCATGTGAATTCTTATGTAGATATGGCGCCAACTTGAATTTAGTAGCTGCTCTGTTTGATTGTGATGGCCTTGTCTTTTGCTTCAATACTGATGTCTCCTCTTGTAAGCTAAATGAACTTAATAAAAACTTAGGTCTCGCCCCTCTATGATTAAAATTTACTTTCATATCAGTTAGTATCTCTGCCAGGATCGCATGATAAGCAAGACCGGACCTTAGCTGGTGAAGCTTGCTTGGATGCAAGGGGGTGTAGATGATAGCCATGTACATTGAGTTAGTGTGGGGTGATATTGTATATTTGTATATGTGTATGTGTATAGTGAGATATGGTGATGTATTAGACTTATTTGAATATGGATACGAGACTTTTGTTTTGGAGAAAATTTAAGTGTGATATATGTACTTATGATTTTGATATCGATTGTGAATGTGATCTTATAAACTGCCTGAGGAATGTCATGAAAAATGTTATCTGAGCAGGTTGATCCCTAGCATTGATTTGAGTGATGTGCATATATAATTGAGATGATAATAAAAAGTTTTTAACAAGATATGTTTTCGTGTGTCTGCCACTTATGATAATTAGTTGGGGTTTTCTAGCTCTTTGTGAAGCGCTACATAAAGACTAGCAAAACTCTATCCGATTACCATAGGTATGCAGGTGTACTATCGGTGGCCCCAGAGAGAAGGGGGAGCTGACAATGCGTCAAAGGTTTGCGAACAAGGGATGAAGTATGCCATCTTAGAGAACCATTTGACCACTACAAAGATGGAGTCATGCTTCTTCTGGGTCTTAGGTAATCATAGAATGAAGTCCATACTGAGATCTTGCCAAGGATGGTCAGGTATTGGCAAAGGAGTATATAGACCGGTGTTCTACTTCTATTATTTTGCAACGGCACAAGTTTGACATTGGGCTACTATTAGGGCAACAAGCCTTTTTAATCCTGGCTAGTAAAATTGGTCCTCTATTGCTAGAATAGTCTTATCTCTTCCAAAATGATCAGCTAATCCCTCAGCATGCATTTCCCAGGACTGAATAATAAAGTGACATCCTAGGGATACAAAGTCTATTACCCCTAAAAAGGTAACCATCCTGGATGGTATAATCTTCACTGGTACTGGATGGTCCTAACCGAAGGGTCTTATGAATTTCACCAAAGTCAGGGCAAGTCTCATACCCATCTTTGATTCGGTTGAACCCTATAACTTTGGTGCTAACAGTACTCAACAATAAAGACTTACGGCTTAGGGCATCTGCTACCTTATTTTCTACTTTGGTACGATGTTTCAGGACAAAAGTATATGCCTGAATGTATTCAACCCATTTTTCGTGCCTAGAATTGAGCTTTTTTGGAAGTTCAGAAATCGGAGTGCCTCATGATCCAAAAATAAAATAAACTCCTGCGGCAGTAAGTAATGTCTCCAATACTTAAGAGCCTGTACTACCGTATAGAATTCGTTATCATAGGTAGAATATCTAAGTTTAGCTTCATTCAAATTTTCACTAAAGAAAGCTATAGGATGATTTTCTTGGCTTAAGACTCCACCTATGCCTACTCCCGATGCATCGCATGCAACCTCAAACACCTTAGAAAAGTCTGGAAGTCTAAGTATAGGTGCATGAGTCATCCTATCCTTAAGCTTTAGGAAGACCTTATTTGCTGATTTAGTCCGCTCAAAATTATCCTTCCTAATACAATCAGTGATGGGTGCGACGATGGTGCTAAATCTCTTAATGAATCTCCTGTAAAAGGTTGCTAGGCCATGGAAGCTGCGAACATCGTGGACATTCATGGGTACTGGCCACTCTACGATCGACCTAACCTTTTTAGGATCCACTGAGATACCTTTTAGGGTTACCACAAAACCTAGAAAGATAACCCTATGTGTCATGAAATCATGCTTCTTAAGGTTTTCATAAAGGCTATTATCTCTAAGGGTCCGACAGATTAATCTGAGATGGTTAAGATGGTCCTCTTTGGTCTTGCTATAAATTAATATATCGTCAAAATAGACTACTAAGAATTTTTTCATGTACTCTTTCAGGACCTCGGTCATGATTCTCATGAATGTACTGGGTGCATTTGAAAGCCCAAAAGGTATCATGACCCATTCAAACAGACCATCTCTAGTCTTAAATGCAGTCTTCCACTCATCCCCGATCTAATTTTAACCTGATGGTAACCACTCTTAAGGTCTATCTTGAAAAAGATGGTGGCACCCACCATCAAGTCTAACGTATCATCTAATCTAGGGATTGGGAACCTATATTTGATAGTGATTTTATTGATGGCCCTCCTATCCACGCATATTCTCCAGGTACCATCCTTCTTAGGTGTTCAGAGTGCAGGAACTGCACAAGGGCTTAAAGCTCTCCCTAATGAATCCTTTCCTAAGTAATTCTATCACTTGGTTCTGTAATTCTTGATGCTCAGTGGGGTTCATCTTATAATGGGGAAGGTTTGGGATGATGGATCTTGGGATCAGGTCAATGGCATGTTGGATGTCTCTCAAGGGTGGTAACTGATCAGGCAACTCTTCAAAGAAGACATCCTTAAATTCCTCTAGGGTCTCAATTACTTTAGTAGGTTGTTCCTTTTGGATTGATTCATGGATCTCTTTAGTGGTCAAAATCCAAATAGAGTTACCCTCAGTGATGCCCTTTTCTAATTCTTTAGCTTTAATCAGATTAACTCTCGGCTTGCTATCCTTAAGGCCACTAGATTCTTTCTTGATTGGGTTCCTAGGTTGAACTGGATGTATTACATACTTGTTTCCATTGTGTTTAAAAGATCAGATGTTGGATCGACCAAACAAGGTGTCATTGTGATCGTAAAGCCAAGGTCGACCTAATATAATACTACTAACACCCATAGGAATTACATTGCACTCGATCTTTTCTTCATAATTTTGTAATTTGATTAGTATTTGGCATCTAGACTTGATTGGGATAGAGGTAGAATCTACCCACAAGACCTTATAGGGACTAGGATGAGGAACTGTGGTCAATCCTAGTGATTTAATTGTATTGGCAGAAACGACATTGACACAACTTCCACTATCAACTATTATCTCGAGCACCTTATCTCCTATCTTAACAAAAGTCTGTAGGATGTTAGTCCTACACCAATCTTTCTGGTCCTTAGTTTGAGTCTGAGTCAAGATACATCTAACCACTTCTAGTAGATCTTCAGAATCAAATATTTTCTCCTCTCCATCGTACTCATCTATCAGATGGGTATCAACCTTATAGACCTCTCCCTCAAGCTCAACTAGGGGCTCGGATTCAGTCTCAGGTAACTTATCTATATGAAGGGATCTGACTGAGCACTGGCTGATCATATGTCCTAGTTTGTTGCATCTAAAGCATTTGATCTGGGGGTTGAGATTTTTTTGGACCTCTACAGATTTTCCCTTATTATCTCTCTGGGATATAGGAGTACTATTTTGGGGTTGACTCAACTCGGTTCGGCTTGTACTAGGTCAGCTAGTGTTGGGTCAACTCGGATAAGTCTGGCGGGGGTCTAAGTACTTGGTAGGTCTGGGATAACTATGATAGGCCTGGCTAAATCCTGGATATGGGCTAGGGCTCTTGGTAGTCTTTGATCTACGATAGGGTGGCCCTCTCTGAAAATGAGCTTCTTCTAAGATGCCTAACCTAGTTTTGACTTGATCGAACCTAGACCCTAATCTAGCCTCAGATTGCTTGATGTCTTGGTTCATTTAGGCTAGTTGTTCAGTGATGATTCTTAAGTGATCCTCAATATTTTGATTAGCCATTGGTTTAGCTTGTAATGGAGGTGGTGACGGGCGAAAAGATGCTCGTGATCTAGTGAACATGCAAGCATAGTCAAACACACATGACTCAAACGATGGTATGCTAGACATAGTCATCCAGAGTAAAGAATTTGGCTTAATGCAAGCCAATCTAACAGTAACTCTTCAGTTGGCCAGTTGGAACAGTTGGGAGGGGGGAGGCTCGTTCCGCAAATTGTAGGTGCCTAATTAGAATAACTCCAATACTCTGCTTAAGTCGTTTGACGTTTGACATTTGACCTTCCTTCTAGATACCAATTTCAGAGCACATATCAAATTGATTTATATTAGTCTCCTTTAGTACACTAGACCGACTGTCGGTGTCCCTAGTCCTCTAGGGCAAATATCAATTAAGTTGCTACTCAGTTTTAGATTAGAGGCTTGGGATCAGAATGCACGAGTGGTTATTTGGGGCCAAGGAAGGGGTCTCAATCCCTCCCTTATCTAACATCAATAAGAGCCCTTAAAAGTAATTTAATGCAGATGAATGACATGCAAAACACAAACCCTAATCCAAAAATCTATAAATAGCAATAAATCTTATTTTTTTATAGATCAAATTAATTTTTTTAAAAATAATATAAATTAATATAAATTATAACAAATCCATAGAAATAAATTTTATAATTTTTTGATGTATATGCAGTCAAAAATAATTCGATTAACAAAATCTTAGGAATTTTCATATTTTGAGGCATGCAATTAATTCACAGATTGAATTAAATTCTCAAAAAATAATACAAAATACTTTAAATTATAATGAATCCAAAGAAATGAATTTTGTAATTTTTTTATATATATGTAGGCAAAAACAATTCAATTAATAGATGATAAACTGATAATAATGTGAATTAAAAATCAAGCCCTAGCCATGCACTAATACCAAACTGATGCATGACCGATTCGAATGGAAATAAATTTTATATGATTAATAATTGTAGTTGATTAGTCTTATGAAGTAATAGCCTAAGAGGAATTTAGAAAAACTCATAATAACTCCGAGGCTAAGAAGAAAGATCGCACGTGAAACAGTTCCACAGAAAAGTAAAGAAGAATGATCGCCGAGGCTAAGAAGCCCCGGTAGGGCTTGCTCTTCCACAATAAAGCTACTAGTAAATTAGAGAGGGTGTACCTAGCAGGATGAGAAGATCGAGATGCTAAAGGGATCGCTCTGCCTGGTGGATGCGCCCTAGATGACCAAGCCTCGAGTCCATGGATCTGTGGTAAGTATCCGCTGACCTGGATGGCGATCACCTTGAATCCTGGATTTGTGGTTGTTAGCCCCTAGATTGATTTTGATGATTACAAAACAATTAAGACTAAATTTTATTATGAAAATTAAAATTATTGCAGGGATGTACAAGTATCGTACAGGTGAGCCTTATCAAGCAAAATTTTATTTGTTACATGGAAGCTTGTTTTCTCTTATCTTGAATATAGCTAATTAATCCATTATTCCTTGGTTGATTGCCTGACTATGTTAGCTAGCTTCCTCCACTTACTAGCTAGCTATTTCCCTCTCACAGTGAGCCTAGCCGAACCATGCATAAAATAAGTTGACTTGTGAGCTAGCTTGTCCCTTCCATCAGTTAGCTGGATCTCTTAGTTAGCTAGCTATTCTTTCTTGTAATAGGCTGGCCGAATGGACTTGATATTAAGTTAGCTTGAGAGCTAACTCCCTTCTCTTTTTAGTTAACTTGTTATCCCTTAAAGCTAACTATTTTCTTGCAGGATTTCTCTTGGCCGAATGGAGTTTGAAATGAGCTAGCTAGAGAGCTAGCTTCTCCCTTGGGTGGCACCATGAAGTTTTAAATTTAGTTAGCTAGAAAGCTAACTCCTTTGCTCATGGATTTATGAAATATTGCTTTAGTTAGCTGGGGAGCTAACTGCTTTGTTCCTCCCTCTCTCTTGGCCGAACGCTACGATGAAAGAGTTAGTTGAATAGCTAACTTCTTTGGGTGTTTTTCCCTCCTAGCCGAATGCATGTTAAAACAAGTTAGCTTAGCAGCTAACTACTTTATTCATTTCTTCCTCCCAGGTGCATGAAATTTTGAATGGAGTTAGCTAGGAAGCTAACTAACTTTATCATGATGCACTTACCTTTTTGTCTTGCTAGCTGTAGAGCTAACCACTTTTTCATTTCCTCTTCCAGCCACATGAAAAGTTTTAAATTGAGTTAGCTAAATAACTAACTATTTTTATCATGATGGAGTTAACTTTTTATCTAGTTAGCTGGAGAGCTAACTATATCATTTCTTTCTTCCCTGGACGCATGAATTTTCATTTAGTTAGCTAAATAGCTAACTACTTTTCTCTTAATGCATGAAACCTTTTCATTGAGTTAGCTCTAGAGCTAACTACTTTTTCCTGGATGCTTTTCTAAACCGTGTGCATGATGGATTGAGCTAGCTTGCTAGCTAGCTACTTTATTTTCTCTTTTATGGCTGATTTCAAGTGTTCTTGTCGTGGAGTTTTTCAAGCTAGCTAGCTAGCTTTGTTTGCTTAGTTAGCTTTCGGGCCTCTTCTCCCTTTTCCATGGCAGGACGTTTTTCAACAAGTTGCTAAAAATTAATTCCAGCCAACCACCTCTCTGAACTCTTTCATGCTCTCTCTCTCTCTCTTTAATTATATTTCCATTCTCATGATTATTGACTTTTTTCTTTTGGTGTTTGACAGAGATCTTTCTTCATCAAAGGATTAAATGCAATCAATGTTTAGGAAAATAAACTCAAACGGTCATATTTCTCTCCCGTTTTAATTTCCTCTTATTACCAATGTGTCTAACGAACATTTTTCTTGGTTTAAATAGCTATGATCAGAGGAACACAATGATGAATCTGAAAAAGAAAAAGAGGAGAAAGAAATCAAGAAAGAGAGTGTTCATTGCATATTTTTTGAGTGTTGGAAAGTAAGCTCTTGTGCATTGAAGTTGATAAATCTCAATCACTGCTCAAGTCGTTCAAATCCGGTGAAGCATTCAAAGCTTCAGCTACCTCGGAGATCCACATTCATTATTGAAGATTTGCTTCAAATTTGTAAAGTATTCTTTGAATATTTGCTCAAGTTAGGAGCTATCTGTTATCTATTCTAAAATTTCTTATAATAGGGTTAAGGATAACCCTAAATTGTTGATTGGCTTCCTTGTGCCATTAAACAAGAGGACTAGCCGGGTAAGGCTAGGGTTTGGCTTCCTTATGCTGTGAAACAAGAGGACTAGCCGGAAAGGCTAGGAGTTTGGCTGCCTTATGCCGTGAAACAAGAGGACTAGTCAGGAAGGCTTGGGGTTGTAATCGTTATGATACGATTAGTAAAATTCTTAAAGGGTTTTTGGGGAGTGGACGTAGGAGCCGAGTTTGGCACCGAACCACTATAAACCGTCTTGTGTTTGTGATTGCTTATTCTGTGTGATTTTGTTTCGTGCACTCCACTACATCGCTGCGAACTAATTTTTAACTAGTGATTAAGCATATATCTGTGCTAGTAATTAATTTTAAATATCCAATTCACTCCCTTCTTGGGTTGCTATATCTGGGCAACAAGTGGTATCAGAGCAGCGTGCTCTTGATTTCTATAGCTTTGAGAAGCTTGGAGCTAAAGATCAGTAGTAATCCAAATGGGATCTATGTTGACCGAAGGACAATCAACAAATAGACCACCTTTGTTCAATGGAACAAATTACACATATTGGAAAGCACGAATGAAAATCTTCATTCAAGCACTTGATTATGATTTATGGGGAATCATAATTAATGGACCACACACACCCACTGTTAAGATTGATGATATTAATATTGCAAAGCCTAAATCAGAATGGGATGACCAAGATAAGAAACACTACAAGAAAATAGTATAATAGTGACAAAAACTTCCATCACTATTCCGTCACAAATTGGGTTTAGTGATGGATTAGTGATGAAAATCTTATCGTCACCATTTTTGCCGTCACTAAAATTTAGTGACGGAAAGAGGTCCGTCACAAAATAGTAGTGACGGATTTGTGACGGAAAGAGGACCGTCACAAAATAATAGTGATGGATTTGTGATGAAATATTCAGTCAAAAATTTGTGATGGAACATATTTTTCGTCACTAAATTATGACGGATTAGTGACGGACTATCCATCACGCATTATTCCGTCACTATTCCATCACAAATATTTCCATCACTATTCCATCATAATTTAGTGATGAATTAGTGACAAAAATTTAGTCACTAAAACTTTTGTCACTAGTCCATCACTAATAGTGATGAATTAGTGACAAAAGAATCCATCAATCATTTGTTATTATTCCATCACTAATCAATCACTAATATTTTTGTCACTAATCCATCACTATTATTTCTATCAGAAATCAATCATTAATCCATCGTTAACCTAATAAAATTTCATCAAATTTTTATTCTTATAAATTTAAAATTATTTTTAAATTATAATATATTTAATGCATTCTAATGAGATTTATAGATGAAAATTTAAATTTAAGAATAAAAAATACATGCCACATGAAAAGGTGGAGATTCAAACAAGCTAGGTGAGTTCTTCGCTGGAATTTTAGTCACAGAAGTAGCATATAGAGTACATGTCTTGCATTTATTACATGCATATGATAAACATTTACAAAGCCCACACTAAAGGCTAACCACATCAAAATAAAGGCTGCAATTGAATCTATCAGCTTCTATTACAATTTCTCTTGCTGCTTCCATATAAGCGAAAGAGGTTAAAGGCAGAGAGACCGGAGAGGCCGACCATGCCAAGGCTAACCACAAATGAACTCGTCATTCCCTCCCCAACTTGGAAACAGAACTTCCCATAGAGATTGCATATCTTCATCCATTGCAGCTCTGACTGCCCGAACTCCCCGAGCACTGCCGATTGCGCAACTGCTGCCACTGCAGCCAGTGTCACATATGCCATCACCTGCATAGAAACCACAACAGTAAGCACTCATCAACTCAATGTCACCAGACCACATATTCCTTCCAGTTGCTGATTGAGAACACAATGGAATATAAGGTAAATTGACATGGAATTCTCTTCTCTATAATCTGGCTAGATGGCAGAAAGCAAGAGCTCTGGCAACCTGAGGCCAGAAAACTAATAATAAATGGAGGAGGGTCAAACTGCATTATAACTTGGTGTATCACAATCTCCTACAGTGAGTACGCACTAAAACATCATTATAGCTTCCACGGTGGTCACAATAACCATGCTAGCATTCCTTCTCACTGGGGGGTTTTATGTTCAAAACGTGCCAAGCTGTGTGACCTGGATGAAGTATACCTCCTTCACCTTCTACTGCTATAGGCTGCTCATCAACGTGCAATATAGAAGAAGTGAATTGGCTACTTTTCTAGGTTTGTCTCATCGAGGGAACAAAAGGGAGACAGCAGAAGAGGCGTTGGGTGGGCAGGTGGGTACAAAGCTGTGCATCGTGGTATTGGTTGCCATGTTTGTGGGATACAGGTTTTTGGCATATCTGGCTCTTAGGCGCATCAAAATATGAATACAGGTGCAGGATTAACATAATTTAACTTTACTATATCGACAGGCATCTGGGTATTGGATTATCAGGTGATCGAACAGCAATGAGGGAGCAAAGAGCAGTTGAACATAAAAGATGGCTACTGAAACAAGCAAGTGTACATTATGTTTAGGATCCTGCCTGATATGGAGACTAGTAATTATTACTTAGTAACTAGAAATGCAAAGGGCAGTCGGAACCTACTGTCCGTAAGGAAGCAAAAGATAAATGCTTGCTTCATTTGGGTGTCAGCAATTATCATCATAAATTGTTCACTTGCTAAGTTTCAAATTGAGATCAGCATTTGTTCATCAATCTTTGTTTCTTCAAGAACAGTTTGGTTTTATAAATCTCTAAGATTTTGCCATCTTTGTTAAGGCCATTTTCTGACGAGCAAGGTTTTATTTTAAATTAATGTCTCAACATGTCAAGTCCAGGTACATTCACTATGTTATTCAGTTGACAATTGTACAGGTTGTTCTCAAGTTTCCTTTCAGAAGCAGCAAAGGCAGGTAGTAGTTTGAGCCATATTACTGCTACAACAGACAATCCTGATTCACCAAATTGATGGATCTTGATAGTGACCAAACCATATCACTTGAAGTTTTCCCTCTCATGTCACATCGTAAACTTTCACTAACACTTCAATCCCAAACAATCAACTTGTCATAGCTAATATTTGTCCACGTTAGTTCAAACTTGGAAAACAGATTTTGGATAGCTTTTACATGCATTGATGAAGGACAAACAGTCAAAGGAAAGCTACAGCAGTATCTAATGCATTTTGGGGTGTCTGAGACTAAGCTATCATCACTAGGGATGACTTCATATCCTACTATGCTTATGGTTTTAAAATAAAACATCATATCCTACTATGCTTATGGTTTCCCCATGTACACCAAAATTGTGCTGCCTTCACCTGATTGAATAAATCTGTACTTTTTATATACACATGACCATGCAACGCTTAACGCCCTTACAACAGGGGAGTCGCTTCTTTCCTAAAGAACCCCTTAAATTACAAGTTTTTGATATGCAGCTACCTAGCCCATGATGCTCATCTTGCACTGAGCATGTCCTAAGCTAATTCTTTACATACCACAAAGGTCATTGACTATTTGAACTTCACAGAGAGCAAAGGGTACATCACCTGTAACACCATAATCATTTTAGGATCCATATTTTCAACTACGCTAAAAACAGAAGTCACTCAGATGCATTAAAATTTACAACTCAAGCCGTGAGATAACATTATGAAAATAGAAGTTGCATATTGTAGCGTAGAAATTATCATCTTCCTATTTAGTGCAATAATATTTGATACAATGTAGCATATTGGTGTCCGATACTGACATTTCAACTTGACTATGGCTGGAACAGTTAATTAGATAGAGAAGAGCTTGCTATAAGCTACTTAAAGGAAGACCAATACCCAGGATAAGCTCTACATCTTCAACAAACCCCATATTCAGCATTTCATCAGCTTCATCAAGGACTCGAAATTTCAATGACTTCAAGTCAAGCATTTCCCTCTCTATGTGATCCTACAGCAAGTGAGCATGGAAATAAACACAGGCCACTATGAAAAAGTGGAAGTTGAGTTAATTAACTTTTGAGCAGTAAACAACAAGAAAATATATAGAAGAATTTTTTTAAAAGAATACTTTTATCCTCCCGGGTGTTCCAACAACTATGTCAACCCCCCGTTTTAGTGCAGTTTCTTGAGGACGATAAGGAGCGCCTCCATATACACAGCATGCAGTTAGTCCTCAGAACACTGAAATTGGAGAAGAATGCTCTGTGCCATCTAGACATATTCAGTGGGTAAAAAAAAAAAAATTAGAAAGTGTAGCATCATGAGATCTAGAAGGCATGTTTCAGACCAAAAATAATAAACTTCAATCCTGATATATCAACAAGCCCACAAAACTACTTCATAAATAGGTAGCAAACTTTCTAACACCTGACAGCAGCAAGACATAGACATTAGTGCATTCAACTCACAGCCCCAAGATTAAGAGAATGGTTTAAGCTTTATCTACTATTGCATATCTACTTGGAAGAAGGTCTCTCAGTGAAGAGATTTCTATAGATAACAATAGCATTAGCGGAGAGATTTCTGATATTATAGAAAGTTGGTCCAGTTGCATTGAGCATAGAGTGGATGGCTGAAAACTTTTGGATGTGAGTAAAAATAACTTGAGTGGGATCATCCCAAAAAGTCTGGGTCAGTTATCAGCACTAGAGTATTTGGATCTCTCCTCAAACTCCTTTATAAGCAATTTGACTGAAGCTCACTTTGCCAACCTTACGAGACTATGGAACTTGGATTTATCTGACAACTCATTTGAAGTGAACCTAAGTCCAGATTGGATTCCTGCTTTTAATGCCCGATCAATTGGTATGCACTCCTGTCATTTGGGACCAAAATTTCCCACATGGCTTCGAACCCAGTCAAATCTGGAACGGCTACAGCTTTCAAAAAAAAAACATTTCAGATGACTTCCCTACTTGGTTCTGGGATCTCAAATATATGATTGAATTGAATGTGTCATATAATAGCATGAAAGGAAGACTACCGCCTTCTTCAAGAGGTCAGCAATATATGTATATCGATATGAACTCCAACAACTTTCATGGTTTATTGCCTGCATGGGATCTGTCTGATATATACAGCATAGATCTATGTCTGATATATAATCAGCTACAACCACCATGGATGGTGGCCTCCCATGGCCGGACAACACTCTCCTTCCTCCGGCGATCTTCTCTGACAACGGCAGCCCCCAAACCTCCCAAAAATCCCATTGATTCCTCAGTTGAAAAAGAAAAACAGAGGAGGAAAAATTTTACCTCCTCCTTGCCGGGGTCGCCGAAGATGATCTGAACTTCCCCGAAGGTTCGACTAGCTCCGGTGATCCTCCCATACTCTTTAATTAGAAAATCTCTCGCCCTTTCAGCCGGAATTGAAGAGATTGTCAAGAAACAGAGCTTTGAGAATTAAACAGAGGAAAAGAGCGCGATAATGTTTTGGCCTCCCTACCTCACCGGCGACGTTAGCTCAAGCTCCGGCGACGTTCCACGGTGAAGGAGGTTCAAACTATACCATCCAACAATGGTTCACGAGCCGGGATACCCTAGCTGAAAATACAAATCGAGAAGACTAAAAATACAAAAGAAATCTCTTATCCATTAGCACTAGAATAGAGCAAGTTTGCAGGGAGAGAGAGACACGGTGGTAGAAGAACGAGGAGCCGCAGTCGCTGTGCAATTCCTCCTCGCCGATGGGGACGCGCGGTGGATCGACCTTCTGGGTTCGGAGCTGAGACCTGAGGGGCGGCGCGGAGCAGTGCCGGGGGCCGCTGAAGGACTCCACGGTGCTGCTGTGGCTACTGGAGGCTGGCCACTGCGGCGGTGGCTGCCGCTGCCGAGGGTAGGGGGTGTGGGGGAAGGCGGTGGCGGCGGCGATGGCGGTGGGGGAGGAAGAGAGAGGGAGAGGGGCGGCCGGGAGGGGAGGGCATGCAGCGGGGAAGTTGGTCTTGGCCTTGCAGCCGCGGAGGCTGATGGCGGCCGCATCGTAGGCGCGGGCGGCCTCCTCGGCGGAGTCAAAGGTGCCGAGCCAGACGCTGGTCTTCTTCGCCGGGTCGCGGATCTCCGCCGCGAACCTCCCCCACGGCCGCTTCCGGACGCCGCGGAACCGGACCTCCGGGCCCGATCCCGCCCCGATCGCCTCTGCCGCGGCCGCTGCCGGTGCCACGACAGCTCTCCCCTTCCGCATCGCTGATCGGAGGAAGGAGACAAGTGAAGGAGAAGGGGATGATGGTTTGGAGGGAGGTATAAGGGGGGAGGGTGGAAGAGGGGTGGTCTAGGGCTTGGGGCTGGGGGAAGATGGGGAGCGGGGGTGAGGCTGGCTTTCTCTCCTTTTAACAAAACCGAGAAGCGGTGTCTTGATTTCTCCACCTCTTTTCTCTTGCCTCCTCTCACTCTCCCGTTCGCCCCCACAAACGACTTGGTTACTTTCTTCCAGCCTTCTCCAGCTCTCTTTTCCCTATTTTTCTTATCTTTGAGTTTTAGCCGGTGGAATGGCTCATCCGTTACTAATCCATCATCACTAATTTATGATGATTAATAACAAAATAGTAATTCATCATTAAATTAATGATAAATTACTTTATCCATCACTAATTAGTGATAGTCCATTACTAATTTATCACTAATTTAGTAATGAATTACTCTTCCATCACTAATTTGTGACGGATTAGTGACGGATGATGCAATTCATCACTAATTTAGTGACGGATGGGATAATCCATCACTAAATTAGTGATGGATTAGTGATGAATTTTTCATCACTAATTAGTGATGGATGTGATAGTCCATCACTAATTCGTCACTAATTTAGTGATGAATTACTCTTCCATCACTAATTAGTGACGGATTAGTGACGGATGAGGCAATTCATCACTAATTTAGTGACGGATTGACCATCCGTCACTAATTAGTGATGAATTAGTGACGAAAGGAAAATTCGTCACTTTCCTTCCATCACTAATCCATCACTAATTTAGTGATGAATTACCTCATCGTCACTAATTTGTGATGGATTAGTGACGGAAGTAAAATCCGTCACTAATCCGTCACTAATTTAGTGATGGATTGCTTTTCCATCACTAATTTGTGATGGATTAGTGATGGAATGGCAATTCGTCATTAATTAGTGACGGATTGCTCCATCCGTCACTAATTAGTGATGGATGTGACAGTCCATCACCAATTCGTCACTAATTTAGTGATGAATTACTCTTCCATCACTAATTAGTGATGGATTAGTGACGATGAAGCAATTCGTCACTAATTTAGTGATGAATTACTCTTTCATCACTAATTAGTGACGGATTAGTGACGGATGAGGCAATTCGTCACTAATTTAGTGACGGATTGACCATCCATCACTAATTAGTGATGGATTAGTGACGAAAGGAAAATCCATCACTTTCCTTCCGTCACTAATCCATCACTAATTTAGTGATGGATTACCCCATCCATCACTAATTTGTGATAGATTAGTGACGGAAGTAAAATCTGTCACTAATTTAGTGATTGATTGCTTTTCCATCACTAATTTGTGATGGATTAGTGACGGAATGGCAATTCGTCATTAAATTAGTGACGGATTGCCCCATCCGTCACTAATTAGTGATGGATGTGATAGTCCGTCACTAATTTAGTGACGATTTAGTGACGGATAGACTAATCCGTCATTAATTTTAATTTTCATCATTATTTTATTACTAAACCGTCACAATTTAGTGACGAAAATTTTCATCACTAATTTTCGTCACTATTTTAACATTTTCTTGTAGTGAAATTAGCTCAATTAAATGCAAAAGCTATGAATGTTCTTTATTGTTCTCTTGATACAAATGAGTTTAACCGTATATCTACTTGCATGTCTGCTAAAGAGATTTGGGATAGACTTGAAGTCACCCATGGGGGTGCTAATCAAGTCAAGGAATCCAAAATTAATATGCTTGTTCATAAGTATGAATTATTTAAGATGGATTCAGCTGAAAATATCACTGATATGTTTACTAGATTTATAGATATCATTAATGGTTTGAAAAGTTTGGGAAAATCTTATGCTAACAGTGATCTTGTTAGAAAAATTTTAAGATCTTTACCTAGATCATGGGAAGCAAAAGTGACTTCTATACAAGAAGCAAAAGACCTCAATACTTTATCTCTTGAAGAATTGGTCGGTTCTTTGATGACTCATGAACTCCATCAACGACAACACAATGATGAAGATGAATCAAAGAAGAAAAGGACTATGGCATTAAAGATTCTTGCTCAAGAAGAGGAAAGTGAGGAAGAAACCAGTGATAGTGAACAAGATGATGAAATTGCACTTATCTATAGAAAATTTAAGAAATTTATGAGGAGAAAGAAATTTGAAAAAAGAAAAATATTTACCAAAGGAGATCATAGCAAAGAAAAGGAAGGAAGTGAACCTACTATATGCTTTGAGTGCAAGAAGCCTAGATATATCAAATCGGAATGTCCACAATTGAAGAAAGGATTTAAGAAAATAAAGAAGAAAGCTATGTTGGCTATATGGAGCGACAGTGAAGCAACAAGTTCAGAAGATGAAGAAAAGACTGAAGTTGCTAATGTATGTTTCATGGCTGATGATAATGAGGTAAGTCCTAGTTTTCTAGATGTCTTTACTTTCGATGAATTGCATGGTGCATTCTATGAACTTGTAGATGATTTTGCAAAATTAAGTTCAAAGAACAAAGATTTGAACAATGAAATTAAAGAACTTATTCTTGAAAAAAAAAGGATTTCAAATAAAAATAAATCATTATTAAAGGAAAACCAAGATTTGAAAAATGAAGTGAGTAAATTAAGACCAATTATTGATAAATTTACTTTGAGTTTAGAAAAGCTAGAAATGATATTAAATAGTCAAAGGGTTGTTTACAATAGAGCTGGTCTTGGATATAATCCTATTGAAAGACAAAAATTTCTAAAAAATATTTATGTGCATGCTGATGATTCAACTAAAATTACATGCTTTACATGTGGTAAATTAGGACACAAAGCATATACTTGTCACACATACAAAGTTAAACAAATATGGGTTCTAAAAGAAACTATTTTAACTAACCCAAAAGGACTCAAGAAAGCTTGGGTACCTAAGAGCAAAACTTAAAATTGTGTATGTAGGTGTGTCTTGCTACCCGAGCAACTAAAAGACAATGGTATTTGGATAGCGGGTGCTCAAGACATATGACTGGTGATGAATCTCAATTCATCACTTTGGAGGCAAAAGATGGAGGTGTTGTTACTTTTGGTGACAATGGCCAAGGAAAAATTATTGGCATTAGAAAAATAGGTATCACACCTTATGCTTTTATTGATAATGTCTTACTTGTGAAAGAATTAAAACATAATTTACTAAGCATTAGTCAATTATGTGACAAAGAATTTAAAGTTACATTTGAATCATCTTTATGCATTGTTAAAAATCCTACAAATGAAAATATGAAATTTATTGGTCATAGGCATGATAATGTATACATTGTTGATTTAAATGATTTGAATGATCGAAATGTTGATTTCCTAATTGCTATGAATAATAAAACTGATAATAGTTGGTTATGGCATCGTAGGTTAGCTCATGCAAATATGGATTTGTTATCTAAATTAATCAAAAATGATTTAGTAAATGGTTTGCCAAAACTTACATTTGAAAAAGATAAAATATGTGATGCTTGTCAACATGGAAAACAAACCCAAGTATCTTTTAAATGGAAAATTTTGATTTCAACCACTAGACCTTTGGAACTCTTGCATATGGATTTATTCGGTCCTACTAGAACAACTAGTCTAGGAGGAAAAAGATATGGTTTTGTCGTGATTGATGATTTCTCTCATTTTACATGGATTTTATTCTTAGCTAGTAAAGATGAAGCATTTCCATCATTTCAAAAATTATTTAAAAGAATTACAAATGAAAAGAATTCTTCTGTTTTATCGATACGAAGTGATCATGGAAAAGAATTTGAAAATCAAAATTTTAAAAAATTTTGTAATGAAAATGGAATTGAACATAATTTTTCTGCACCCAGAACACCTCAACAAAATGGAGTAGTAGAAAGAAAGAACATAACTTTAGAAGAAATGGCTCGTACCATGTTGTGTGAGAGTAATCTCCCAAAGTACTTTTGGGCTGAAGCTATCAACACAGCATGTTATGTTTTAAATCGTGCATTAGTCAGACCTGTTTTGAAAAAGACTCCGTATGAACTTTGGAAAGGAAGAAAACCTAATATCGGTTATTTTCATATTTTTGGATGCCACTGTTTTGTTTTAAATAATGAAAAAACAAACCTTGATAAATTTGATGCTAAATATGATGAAGGAATTTTTCTCAGTTATTCTTTACATAATAGAGCTTTTAGAGTTTTTAACAAAAAGACTTTAGTAGTTGAAGAATCAATTCATGTTATCTTTGATGAATCTAATGATCTTTCATTAAGGAAGAAAAAAAGGTATAAATGATGCAGATGAAATTGAAGATCAACTCAAATATATCACCTTGAAGGATAAGGAGGACTCAGATACACAAGAGGTAAATGAAGAAAGCAACGCTAATCCACCTGAAGCCTCACAAGGTAATGATGATTTAGAAAGAGGATGGAGGTATGTTCACAGTCATCCTAAAAATCAAATTATTGGTGATTTATCTCAAGGAATTAGGACAAGATCATCATTTAGAGATACTTCTAATAACTTAGCGTTTGTCTCTAAAATTGAACCTAAATTCTA
Organism: Calamus simplicifolius; assembly: GCA_900491605.1. Classification (NCBI taxonomy): domain Eukaryota; kingdom Viridiplantae; phylum Streptophyta; class Magnoliopsida; order Arecales; family Arecaceae; genus Calamus; species Calamus simplicifolius. The sequence goes on from UESW01004157.1 coordinate 349,140, forward strand.
TGAAGAAGCTAAAAATGATGTTGATTGGATAAATGCAATGCATAAAGAACTTAATCAATTTAAAAGCAATAATGTATGGACTCTTATTGATAGACCTCATGATCATCAAATTATAGGAACTAAATAGGTTTTTAGAAATAAATTGGATGAACATGGTAATATAATTAGAAATAAAGCAAGACTAGTAGCTAAGGGTTATAATCAAGAAGAAGGAATTGATTTTGATGAAACTTATGCCCCTGTTGCTAGATTAGAAGCTATCAGATTACTTTTTACTATTGCTTGCTTTATGAATTTTAAACTATATCAAATGGATGTTAAAAGCGCTTTCCTAAATGGATACATTGTTGAACAAGTTTTTGTGGAACAGCCATCCGGCTTTGAAAACCACTTGTTTCCAAACCACGTATTTAAATTAAACAAAGCTTTGTATGGTTTGAAGCAAGCACCCCAAGCTTGGTATGAAAGGTTAAGCAAATTCTTGATTAGTAATGACTTCATTCGAGGAAATGTAGATACAACTCTATTTATTAAAAGATAAAATGATGATATTTTAATTATTCAAATCTATGTAGATGATATCATTTTTGGTGCCACTAATGATTCTTTATGCAAGGACTTTGCTAAGCTTATGCAGGGAGAGTTTGAGATGAGTATGATGGGAGAATTAAATTATTTTCTCGGACTTCAGATTAAACAAAGCAAAGACAGGATCTTCATAAGCCAATCTAAGTATATCAAGGAAATGATCAAAAAGTTTGGCATTGAGACATCTAAGAGTATCGGTACCCCTATGAGCTCATCTTGTAGTCTTGAAGCTTATAATTCTGAAAAATCTATTAATTTAAAACTTTATAGAGGCATAATAGGATCTTTATTATACTTAACTGCTAGCAGACCTAATATCCTATTTAGTGTTTGCATGTGTGCCAGATATCAAGCTAATCCTAAAGAATCACACTTGCTTGCTGTTAAAAGGATATTTAAATATTTAAATGGAACTAAAAACTTAGGACTTTGGTATGACAGATAATCTAGCATTGACTTAATAGGATACACA
>UESW01004157.1:356980-547887 GCA_900491605.1 Calamus simplicifolius
AAACATCTTTAAATTGCAATCATTTCTTTCGTCTTTTAGTGTGTCAGTTAGCTGACTAGTTAACTGGCCTTGGCTATCTCCCTACCATGAAATCCACTTAAATTTATTCCACTCAACCGGCCACCTATTTCTTTCTTGGATTTATTTAAAGTAGTCAACTGACCAGGCAAACAACCAGCCACCTGATCAGTTAACCGCTTTAGATCTTCATATAAAAGCTTTCATCCCTCTTCATTTCACTCGTGTCATCAAGAAAAGTTGTCTTCTTCTCTACGCCTTCTCCAAACCATCTCCTTCCTTCTTACTTCTTCTTCAAGCCTCAAATCCTTCCACATCTAGAAGAAAGGGAATGGCTCCAAAGAAGAAATCAACTCATTCAAGAGATGAGTCCTCGGATCTTCCAAAGAAGCCTTCTTCTTCTTCTTCAAGATGTATCTTTCCATCCCTTACCACTAGATCAATAGCTAATGGAAGGTTAGTAGATTTTAATTTCCTAGAACAAGAAGAGTTTAAGATAGGAAAACTACTTGCATCTCAAGGTTAGTTAAATCTTGTATCCACTAAAAAGCCTATCTTTCCAAATTTAATATATGAGTTTTATGAAAATATAAATTTTGGTGATGAAACCATAACCTCAATTGTTAAAAATGTTAAAATCCAATTTGATAGTGAAATGCTAGGTTCCGCCTTAGGTATTCCGTCAAATGGCGTTCTAGTAAACTTCCCAAGTGAAAGGAACTATAAAATTGCAACGATTTTAGGCTTAGAGGATGATGATGCTAATATAGTTAATCTTGATGCAAACATATTATCTGTTGAAAATAGATTGCTACATAGGTAACCTGGTGCCCAAGTTTATATATGTCTATGTGTGTGTCGAAGGTGGGAGTCCAAGTCTCGCCGGGAGTACTCCCACAGTCGAGTTCGGCTTGCACTCATTCTTATTCTTTTTTCTTTTTTTTTTCCCTGAATGAATGAGAATAAATTGAAAGGATAAATCCCGGCGAGACTCCGACAATCCCAGTCTGGCTTGGACTTTGTCTTTTTTTTATTACTCAACAAATGAGAATAAATTAGAAGAATAAATCTAAATAATATCAGAAGTTCTCTGTTTGGTACAAAAATATATCATATTCACTCTATGCCATGGAATTTAGATTCTTAGAATTTGATGCCCGCTAAAACTGGAGGTAACTCATTTACATGCGCACAGGCATTGTTGTTGGATGCACAATCATATGCATAAAGGCATTATATTTTATTTATGACTTGCGTTCAGCATTAGCATGATCAGCCTCTGCATTTTTACTGTGCCAATCCAGCCACACTGTATACTCACCAATACTAAGACTATTTTTTGCAATTGGTATTTTGGAACAATTGGAGCTTTCGATTTAGATTAATTAAATAAAATTAATAATATCAAAAAAATTATGATATGACCAAGTATGTACATGTTGAAGAGCCCTCATCTCTAATAAAAGCAATGAGTGTAAATGATTTAATCTACCTTTCATCCATCCATGTTCTCAACAAAATAAAACATGTCTTTATATGCATGGTTAGGTGTGGAACAAAATGCTAGTAATTTAACTAGCTCCAGTTTTGGTGCGTGTCAAATTATGTGAATGAAAGATTTTTAGAAAAAAAATATTTTAAAATTTTGACATCAAAATTCTTTGTATTGCTACTTTTAGTAAAAAAATTATAAATTTTATAAAATTTTATAAAATTTATAAATATCTCAAAATGATTCTTTTTTGATCCACTAAATTTTCTTAGGTTCTAATTTACCCACCAATATATTACCTGATATAACTGATTCTTTTTTGATCCACTAAATTTTCTTTTGGCTTCACACAGATTTAAGACAACATATATTATATTTTTTAATCATAATGGTTGGCAAGTTTCATTAATGAGTTAAAAGAAACATATATATATATATATATATATATATATATATATAGATATCTTTCATTTGGATGACAAGTGCAACGACTGGTTTACGGTCGTTCTCTTTGCAAGACAGTGCATAACTCTCCTAATGGCATCTCATTAAATTTCACATGTTTTGATTTTTCTTAAATTTCTATTACTTCTCATTGTTATCTAATTTGATTTATTCAACTTTTAAGTTATTCAGTTATTACCATTTTTAAAATATTTTTCTAATATTGTTATTGCAACTCCTTTTATCATTTCTATTACTTGCAATATATACATACATTTGTATCAATGCACAAATAGAGCTTATGGTACATAATCTTTCCATTTCTTACCTTGATTACAGATGACAGCGTGACCATTATGATGGCTTTTCAAACATCAGAAATTAAAGTTTTATTTTTGACTATAATATTTTATAATATTAGTATACAAGATGCTATCTGCAATTCTTTACTATTGACATGCATATTTTCTCAATAACCAAGACATTCTGCATACTAGAATATGATTTTAATATGCACAACTTAATCTCACTCACTTGCAAAATTTTCTTAATTCATTCATTTAGAGTACTCTTATGATGTTTTAGAAACACACACATACAACTTAATTATAATGTATATTTTTAATATTTTAGAAATAGTCATCTGGTGCAAGATCGTAGGGTGTCCTCATATTCCAATAGTAGAGGATAGCCATAAGCCTTTAAAGTAAAGGAATGACTTCTTGTCATTGATATATACTCTTCTACTTCATCTAAGTATTTCAATTCGTCAACAAAATTTATTTTTCTGGATTTTATGTTGATAATTTTCTGCTTCAGTTCTTTTTGTAGTTTGCTTCTTTGGATATTCCTAGATGATTATAGGTGATAATAATGGCATTAGGTCCACTTTTTAAGCATCTAAATATAGCGGATTTTCATATTTTACTACTGCAAAACATATTTGTGTTTAGACATTTGTGAAGTCACATAGACTTGGCCAAATATTCTTATACTAACACAATGCAAGCGCATTATATGCTACATATCAACTATTAGAAACCTAGAAAGGCTGAACACATTCATTTGAGATCAGCTTTATATATTATGTTTGATGAGTCATTTATGTCCAAGTTCTTAAACAAGCGGTCTTCTTAAGCCCATTTTTGCCCTTGAGTATCATTTTGCTCCTATTTACCATGCACTTTTAGTAAGTGATGCATCTCTGTTTATGCTTGATGATATTTATTGAGGCATTTGACATCTATTGTATTAAAGAACATTTGAACCTTTCACAATGGAAGATTTTGATTTTATAAAATGTATGTGATAATCAATTGCCTTATGAATTCCTTGAAAATTCTTTTCTTAGAGTGATTTCATATCTATTTAGAGTTTGGCACATCAAAAATTTAATTTTTTGCACACTTCATGTTAGTTATGGATGTGCTCACCATCTTTATTATTAAATGACTATTTTGATGATTTATGAAATTTTTGGCATCATTAATTTTGTTTAATTAATCTAAATCAAAAAATGGTCTTAGGATTAGTAAGCATGTGGTGTGGCTGGATTGATACAGTTAAAATGTAGAGATAGAACATTCTGAATGCTCGTATAAATCATTAGAAGAGGTTGGAGCCGAATAAGTTAATAAATTACCAGGGCCATATACGTTCATATTAGAGCGCACATAATTTTATCCGTAATCTAGACAATGGAACAAAAGAGAGCCCTATATATATATATATATATATATATATATATATAAAGTAATAAGTTAAAATGATTGAATCTATCTTTCATCCAATCAAATGCTAAACAAGATATAATATCTCTATGCATATGATTGGGCGCTTGAGAGAAATGCCTGCACTAATCACGCATGTAAATGATCTGATATATTTTTGTGGCAGACTCGCCGGGATTTTCCCTTCCAAATTATCCTCGTTAGTTGGGAAAAAAAAAAAAAAAGAAAAGAAAAGAAAAAAACTAGTGTAAGCCGGACTGGGATTCTTGAACTCCCGGTGAGAGTTGAGACTCGATCTGAGATATATATATATATATATATATATATATATATATACATGGGCACCACGCTACCTGTGTTGACCGAGTCAACAGTTCGAGCCCAAGCAGGGCTGGGTTTCTGGGAGCCTTGCTGACTCCGGCCGAGATTAGGAATCTGGGAGCCTTGCTGACTCCCGGCGAGATTAGGAGTCCCACTTTCGATCGAATAGGAGGAGGGGCCAAAGGCTCCTCTATTTAAGACTCCCTTGTCTTCATGTCACCAACATCCATTCTTTTTTCCTCTGTTGAAGTGGACGCAGGAATCAAGAAAGAAGATGGAGTCAAGAGGCAAGAAGGTTGATGAAGTCCATCTTCTACGCATGATTCCTCGATGGGTGATGGAGTTGGCAGAGAAGCATGGAACCGAACCATCCTTCATCATGGCCAAAAAGCTTACTAAGAGCGACCTCGACCGCAATCAGAATCGGCTCCTCATCAACGCCGATTTTGTGAGGGCCCATCTCATCCCTTTTCTCACTGATGAGGAGAATGCCGCTGCCAACCTTCTCGACTATGGGCTAAAGCGCAAGAAAGCGAGCACCGGAGCCGAACACCTTAAAGAAAGAAAGCTCAAGAAGATGAAGACGGTCGAGGATGCCAAAGAGAAGAAGGTTAAAATGGTCGGGAGGGAGCATGGAGGGCTCCGTGTGCCGGTGTACGTGGGAACCAACAAGTGGAGGGCATACGTGATGCTGTCCCGTTGGGATGCCTCCAACGGCACCATTCTCAAGGGGAGCGAGTACACGAGATATCTTGCCAAATGGTTTGGTGCTAAGGATGGCGAGGAGGTGGAGCTCTGGGCATTTCGGGGAGAGATGGGGACAGCATGCTTCGCGCTTCACAAGAAGGAGAGCTCTTGAGCGAACCCATGCCAGGGTGGAGGAATTCGGATCCAACTGGGAGACTCTTCGATTTATTCCAACTGATGAACTTTTTTTTTTTGTTCTTTTTCCCGGCAAACCAATTGTTTGCTCGCGGGCGTTGTATTTAAATTTTGTTTAGGTTTTAGTACAAGAGACATACATACCTGAACATTTGTATACTGAATGAATGTTCCTATCAGAAGCTATGAATGAATGTACCTTGTTCTTGACCTGAATCCAACTGCACCCAGCTTCTTTCTTCACTTTCCTTTCATCCATGAGCTTCCTTATGGTGGCTCTGTCCTCCCATTTGCCAGCGGCAGCATAAATGTTCGACAAAAGCACATAAGCAGCTGAATACATTGGTTCAAGCGAAATCAACTTCTTTGCAGCAAGCTCTCCCAGTGCTACATTCCGGTTAACCCTGCAAGCCCCAAGGAGCGTACGCCACACAGTTGCATTTGCCGGATATGGCATCCCTTCCATAGAGCTCCATAGAGTCTACCGGCACGGCTATAAATTTTGTTATTTTTATAACACCTGTCAAGGCATCCCTTCCATAGAGCTCCATAGTCGGATTGATTTGGTGATCCTTGACCATTGAATCGAAATACCTCTGGCCTTCTTCAACAAGACCCGTATGAGTACTTGCAGTGATCACACCAATGAATGTGATACCATCCATTGCCAAACCTTGAGCTTCCATTTCTCCAAATATCTCAAGCGCCTTAATTCCGTATCCATGCTGAGCATAACCGGACACCATTGAATTCCATGACACCAAGTCCCTTTCAGATTGCCTCTCAAATACTTCCTGAGCACTCTCTTTCTCACCCACGAGAGCACTACTCACACAGATTGCATCTTGATATCGGAATTTGATTGATATGGCATGGAATTGCTTCCCCTGGTCAGCTGCAGCTGTTGGACTAGCACATGCATCAATGGCACTAGAGAGGCTGAACTCATTAGGCTTCACCCCCTCCCTTGCCATCTCTCTGTACAGCTTCACAGCCCCTTCAGAATCTCCAGCTTGAGCATAGCAAGACAGCATTGCAGACCAAGCGACATTAATGTCCTTCCCCTCGATCTTTCTGAAAACAGATTAGCACATAGCTTGATTACAGTAGCGAAGCTCAATTGTGTTGGCTTCACGCTGGGCCTTGTGATGGGAGTGCGTTTATCGGCACACGGGAATGATACCTTTAGAATCGCAGACGGTCATTTCTCTTCGCTAATAGAATGGCTCAAACCTTTGCAACCTAAACCAACTAAAAAATAGCACCAAATCATTCAAATGGAGTCAGCTGTCCACCTTTTGGCTGCATATATTCCCCATCTTTGCCACACGCCCAGTACTACATATCTCTCTCGATAAAAACGTTCAACTAAAACATGCAAATGAATAAAATAAAAATTAGATATATGAACGAAATTAAAAAAATAATTAATATACAAAAAATACAAAATAGAATATCTAAAAATAAAAACATAGTTGTCATATCCGGCTCGGACATCGATCCGGCCAAGGGCTCGAGTCATTGGGTCACTAGTTCAACCATCGGGTCACTGATTGAACAATCAATTTAATTATTTTAATATAAAAATATTTATATTAATAAAAATTATTTTTAAATAAAAAATTTAAGGTCAATATGATAATAAATTTTAACATCTAATGTCATTAAAAACTTTAAATTATAATCATACAAACACATTAGATTAATAATTCAAAATTAATATGTATAACAATCTTTTAAAATTTAAATATAAAAAATTAAAACACACTTAAAATCTCCATTTGATTATGCATCGTAGGCTTTTAAGTCTTCTCACTATCAATACTTTGACCTTCATCTTCACCACTACCACCAACACCATCACTAGCACCACTTTCACCATTACTATCAATGTTTAATCATCTTATATAATTAAATGATAAGAGATATGTACCTTATATAAAATAATTTTTTTATTTAAGATGGGACATAAGTGGTACTTGAGTAAACCTTTTGTATATTATGCATGTACTATATGCATGATTAAACAAAAAGTGTTGGTGAAATGATTCTAATATCTAAATAAATTAAAACTAATAATTTATTTTTGCATAATTCAGTTAAATTTAATAAAATATATAGTAATATAAATATAAGACAAACCAAAATAGCTAATTTATATGTCCAAATAGATATCAAAAGTAGATTCTATTTTACCTTTAAAATTTTAAAAAATATAAAATCAAATTTTATTAAATTCAAAAAATTATCTTAAAAAATAAGATTTAATAATATTTTAAGATTTTTTATATGCAGATTTAAGACATTTCTATATAAAATTTATAAAAATTAGAATCTTACCAAAATGAAAAAGTTTATTTACTTAGGAGATTGGTATAATAAAAAATTTATGTGCTTCAAGAATAAAGAATCTATGATATTTATCTCCTTAGTTTTTTTAAAAAAATCACTATCCCACTAAAACTTAAAAGTTTATTTGAGATGACATCTTATAAAAAGTAAAAAATCTATTTGCTTTAAGAGTTAAAAATCTATTTTTAGATATCTAATGAATATTTGTCTCTTTAGTATTCTTAAAGAAATTAGAATCTTACTAAAGATATTTGTTTATTTGTTTAGGAGATTAGTATCTTATAAAGAGTAAAAAAAATATTTATTTTAGAAGATTTGTATCCTACAAAGAATAAGAAAGTTTATTTGTTTAGAAGATTAATATCTTATAAAGAGTAAGAAATTTATTTTCTTTTGGAGTTAAGAATTTATGATATTTATCTTGTTGGTTTTCTTAAAGATTGGTAGTTTATGAAGCGTAGAAAACCTATTTGCTGGAAATCTCTTGAATCAATAGTTTAGAAGGTTGAAAAAGGTGAAGGTTCAAGGATTAATAAGGTTGATGGAGCCCTTAAGCGAGGATTAGTTTCTAGCATTTTTATTGAGAGGCATATGGTGAAATTTTATCATATTTTTAAATAAATAAATATGTATCATTTTATGATGCTTATTATATGAATATTGCATACTTAGATATTAATCATGATTGCTATGATTATACTTGATATTAATTATTTATTACTCTTAATGAATTAATAAAAATGCTGGATTAATCATGAATAAGATTTAATGAAGAAAGATAAAACTAAATTAAAAATTTTAAATCTGATTATGCTAGATGATGGGATACCCTACTTGTGGGAGTAATACATTGATGGATGTCTGAACCTCGTGGCAATACCCTATCTATGGGGGTAACACATTAGTGGATGCTTGGACCATAGGGTGTAGTACCGTGGCGATACCTTGCTTGTGGCGGTGATACATTCTCTTCATTATAGGAGAATTAGAGTGTAAGATATTATGAGAACTAAGATTAAATGATGTGACATAATAAAAATTGAAAAAGTAATAATAATTACAGGTTATTTGTTTTATTTGATAAGTCATATTTATATATTGTTATTATATTATATTCGACATGGCTAATCATTGCTTACTAGGTTGTCGAGCTCATTATGTTTTATCTGTTCTTTTTCAAATACAATTATAACTGATACACGGGGATATGACTAAAAAAATGCCTAGATACATGAAAAGAATAAAAGAATTTTTATAAATTAGTTGTTAAAATTTAGTGTCTTTTTAATAGTTTTATAATCAAAGTATATTATACTTAAGAATACTTTAAAATTATGATTGGAACTTTATATTTCTGATTATATATCATAAACGATGCTTTGCATACTAGGGATTTATTTTTCAATGCGCAGCAAACACTTAATAATATCTAATGGGCTTTTACATATATCATATGAAATATGAATTTTGGGCAGGTTTTTCGTGTAGAATATAGAAGACGAGAGCATTACCGATGCCAAATTGCCTCCTCTAATCACTTTACTCTCTGACAGGGCTTGTAAAGTGTGGAGTCTTCCAGGATCATGTTGGCTGCTTCCTAGAGTGAACAAAGATGGGAGTGGAATCTCTATAGCTTGTCCAATGCAAAATTGCACGGTAGACAACATTTATATGTTCTCGATTGGGATCATTTGTCTTTTTCATGGATGATCAACTGAAAGCAAATTCGTTCTCCATCGAAAACATAGATTTAAAACGTTCACATTTAAATGAGTCTCTTTTTTGATACCGTAGCCATAAGGCATCTGAAACCATAAAACATAATAGTTTAAGCAAATCTCATGTGAACAACTAAATAGATAACAATACGAAATGATGGATATCAGAAGATATATTCAAACAGAAATTTCAATGAAAGGATGATTTTCACCAAATTATATAGTGATTCAATGTTACCACGTATGCTTTTAAATCCAATATTTATAGTTGTAAAGAAGAAAATAAAAGAAATAGGATCCGAATAAATAGAGGGAAGCCTACACCTCCATTTTTAGATCCGTAGCGCAAATTGTCCATACAGTTAAAATTGTCCATACAGGTAATTAAAATTGATAAATTGGTCCAAATTCTTTAATTTTTGAAGGTTTCCTGGGCGATTCTTTAACAAATGCAAGAACTGCAGGCATATCAGCATACGTCTTAAGTCTCCACCGTCGCAACCCTTTGAAAGAAAGCCAAGTTGACCATTTTATTGTGACTGGCTAATCCACTCTATTTAAAGTTAATGACTAATTAAAAAATAGGCTACGTTACATATTTAAAATAGTAGATTTTGTAAGTCTTAATTCAATTTTTATGGTCATAAGCTAATACCTTTCTTCTTTCTTCAATTTTCTCAAAAAACGATAATGTTTTCTTTTTATGATAAGTGGTTTAATGAGTACATAAACTATAATCATTTGTCATGGAAGAATTTTATGCCAAGTACCAACACCTAATACTATTCCATCCTTTCATTTTTTTATCATTATTTGTCACAACCGAAACCCTAGCGTCGGTTTAGATCATGACAATCCGCTGCATAAAAGTATGCAAGGCATCTTAAAACACATATATAATTTAACTCTAATCAATGGTCAAGTACAAATATAAAAAAAAATGTTTGAACAACTAAATGAGAGAAACCTCAAGTTCAAGACTATGATCAAATAGAGTTTACTACAAATCAAGGACTAGCAAAACTGGAGAATTGAAGAACTAGCAAAAGAAACTAATCAACTGATCGGATATGTACTGCATCTACCCATGATCCCTCTTCAGTTCTTTGAATCTAAAAAATAATATAAGATGTTTTATAAGATTGCGCTCAATAAGAAAACTAATCATGAATTAATCAATTTAAAATTTCAAAATTATTTAATCAACATATATACATGCCAATATTTAATATTTCATGTGCACATCATTATTGGCTACAGTTTCATATTATCAATATTCATGTTATCCATTTTTTATGTTATCGTTTTCATGTCATCAGTGTTCCGTTTTACTAGTAATACATGTCTTTAGGCAATCATGCTATCTATATTTCATGCTATCAATAGTATAAATTATCAGTGTTCCATGATATCAGTAATACATGTCAGCATTCCATGTTTTTAGTAATACTTATTAACGGTCATTCATGTTATCAGGAATTCATGCTATCAAAATTTCATGTTATAAGGAATTTGTGTTATCATGAATTTATACTCTACGAGTACAGACTATGGCCACTATATCCCTATGACAGGGCCAGAGCATCACATTTAGCCCTGTGGATGGGGGCCATAGCATCACATTTAATCCACATAGCACCACATTTAATCCTGTGGATGGGGGCAAGAGCACCACATTTAACCTTGTGGATAAGGGCTAGAGCACCACATTTAACTCTGTGGATGGAGGTGTATCCTCTACATATTTTTTCTATGGAGGTAGGTCCTCGTGTCAAAACATGGTATCAGAGTCATTACATAGTGGACCGAGAGTTCATGTTAAACTTATATCTTTTCTTGACAGTTAAAGCTTATGCGTGTAATCCATAATTTGATTTATTAGTATAATTATCATTATTTTATTTATTTATTATATTATTATAGCCATTATTATTTTATTTATCTATTATATTATTATTATTACTATTATTATTATTATTATTATTATTATTATCATCATCATTTTTTTGAATATATTGAATTATCTATAGTTTGGGATGGCTCTCCTCTTGATGACCACCACAAGCTTGATCATGGAAAAAGAATAAAATGCTCCTAACTTCTTGATTTGGGATGCATCTCCTAATAATCTAGTCAAGACATTGTTTAAATAAATATGGGTCATCCCAAATAAATTATTTTATTTGGAAGAAAAATTAATTTCTATCCTAAGCATTTCAGTACATCAAAATCTGATCAGTGGCTAAGTAATTGACTATGTCGGCATATCATGGTTCAATGGTGGTAGACCTAAGTTGTTCATCAAGAAAGAACTCGTTGACCGATAGTTCTTTAGTAGGTGTGACCGCTAACCTAAATAAATGATCGGTCACTACGTTTTTGGTACCCTTTTTATCTTTGATTTTTTAAGTCAAATTCTTGTAAGAACAGGATCCATCTAATTAAGTGCACCTTGGTATCCTTCTTTGAAAGAAGATGCTTGATGGTAGAGTGATCTATATAGATGACTGCATGAGATCCCACTAAATAAGACCTAAATTTTTCTAGTGCAAATATCATAGCTAAAAATTCTTTTTCAGTGGTTGAATAGTTGAGCTATGCATCATTCAAGGTCTTACTAGCGTAGTAGATCACTCGAGGTATCTTATCAATTCTTTGTCCTAGGACCACGCCTATGGCATGATCGGATGCATCACACATAAGCTCAAAAGGTTGAGTCCATACAAGTGGATGAATGATTGGTGATGAGATTAATTCTCTCTTTAAATATTCAAAGAACTCGAGACATTCAGATGTGAAGTCAAATTTGACTTCTTTGGCTAATAGGTTAGTCAATGATCAAGCCACTTTGCTAAAATTCTTGATAAATCTTCTATAAAATCAAGCATGTCCAAGGAATAATCTTATTTTCTTGACTGATTTAGGTAAAGAAAGATTTGCAATCAAATCTACCTTGGCCTTATCTACTTCTATACCTCTATTTGAAATTACATGGCCCAGGACTATACCTTCGTTCACCATAAATTGACACTTCTTCCAATTTAGTGCTATATGCTTTTCCTTGCATCTTTCTAAGATCAGTCTAAGGTGATATAGGCATTCAAAAAGGTAGACACAAAAATAAAAAAGTCATTTATGAAAATCTTAAGAAACCATTCTACAATATCAGAAGTGCATTACACAAGCGAAAGGGGATACGTCTATAGGTGAAGGTTCCATATGGACAGGTAAATGTTGTCTTCTCTTGATTCTCTAGGGCTATTGCAATTTAATTATAACCAGAGTATCCATTCAGAAAATAGTAAAAGTCATGCTCTACTAATCGTTCTAACATTTGGTCTATAAAGGGCAAAAAAAAGTGGTCATTCTTGGTGGCTGCATTTAATTTTCTATAATCGATGCACAACCTCTATCCAGTTTGAATTCTTGTAGAGATCAACTCATTGTTGTCATTTTGTATCACGGTGACTCCTAACTTCTTGGGCACCACTTGCACATGAGTTACCAAAGAACTATCTGAAATAGGATAAATTATACCATTGTTAAGAAGTTTGATGATCTCTTTTCTTACTACTTCATGGCTAGGTTAAGTCTCCTTTGGAGGACTTTTGTAGGCTTAGCTTCTTCTCCTAAGTAAATCCTATGTTGAATGATCAAGGGACTAATCCTTTTTATGTTAGCCATGGTCCATCCTAACACTTCTTTATTTTCTCTTAGAACATTTAGTAGTTCTCCTTCTTGTGATGAGTCTAGGTCGGCTGAAATGATCACATATAGGGTTTCTGATGGACCTAGGTATGCATATTTAAGGTGCTTGAAAAGTGGTTTCAATTCTAATTTGGGTGTTTCCTCTATTAATGGTTTGGGTAATGGTTCAGGAACTTTATCTAATGGTTTAGTTGAATATTTTCATCTTAATTTTTGATCAATTATAACAACCTCATTAATTTGCTCTCCATCTTAGTTCATGCAGATTACTAGGTCAAACTTTTCGTCACTAAGATCAATTGGATCATAAACAGTATTCTGAACATAATTTGAGTCACTCGTTTGTTGTGTATTGGTAAGATTAAAATATTAAGATCAATTGACATATTTTGAAAAAAAAAGTTTCATTAATCCATTTCGGTAATTAATTAGGATATTAGATGAGGAGTTGAGTTGAGTTGAGCTGTGACCAAAAATGGTCTATCTAAAATCGCTGGGATGTGGCTTTTTTGGTTTGTCATCAGTTCAGTTTCTAAAATCATAAAGTCCACCGAATAGATAAAATCACTAACTTTGATCAGCATATCATCTACTATTCCCCTAGGTACTTTCAAATAGCAATTACTAGTTGTAGGGTCATTTTAGTAGGCTTTAATTCTTTCAATCCTAGTTGCTCATATACAGAGTATGACAATATATTAACACTTGCCCCTAAGTCTAATAGAGCCTTGTTTATGAGGATGTTCCCCATAATGCATTAAAAAAATGGATGATCCTGAATTTTTGTATTTCACTGGCATATGGTTTGACAGGTAAGAGATCACACTGGCTGTTCGAAATGCTCTCTTGAGTACATTGATAGTCTTTTTTTGGGTACATAGATCCTTAAAAAATTTGGCATAGGCTGGGACCTATTAGATCATGTCCAGTAACGAAATGTTCACTTTAACTTGCTTAAAGACCTTCAAAATATAATAAAATTAGGTTGAATTTTGGTTGGACTTAAGTCTATTTGAAAATAGTGCTACAACTCTAATTTTTGTTTTATCTCCTTCTAGCATGGGCTCAGCAGGTGGGTTAGGCATTACATCAGACTCTAATGCCTCATATGTTTCGGGCTGACCCAATCAATAAGTTGTTCAAGTGATGGGACTTCTAATTCTTCTTCATATGTACCCATCTGGTTATCTATTTATTTTTCAGATCCTAATGTATGAATGACACTTAGTTGGTTAATCTGGTCTCCTTGTTTTGATCCTTGGATATTTAGGTTCCTAGTGTTAGCTTTGGGCTGACTCGGTAGCTTACCCCGTTCTTTTTCACTTATGGTTGTGGCTAACTGGCCTATCTATATATCCAAATGAGCTATGGCCTGAGTATTGATGGATAGCTATTGCCCTATATTTTGCATAAAGTTATTCAGGATGGCGTTGGTGCTATTTATCATGGCATAGGTGTCAGCTTGGGATTTAGCTAGGGTTTTTAGGCTTTATCTAAGAAACTATACCTCTTTTCATTCTCATTGAATGGTGGGTTATTTTCTATAGAATTGGGACTTGGGTTAGGCTGGTTAAAGTTGGGACCACCTGCACTAGGACCTTGTGATCAGGCAAAGTTTGGATAGTTTCTCCACCCTGAGTTGTAGGTTGGTGAATAGGGATTGTTGGTTATTCTTTGATAGGTCGCATTCACCTGTGCACAACTGTTTTCAGTTTAGGTTATGAAGTGAGGATACTTTTCTACTATATGTCCTAGCTCATTGCATCCAATGCAGACAGGTGCGGACATTTGGTTTACTTGATTTATCGGGTCTATCCCATGAGTTTCAAGGATTCTATCCTATGAATTAGAGATGCCATCTTAGCTTCTTCAGCTATAGATGGAGAGAATTGATGAATACTACCTCTTGATGGTGTGGGCTTAGATTCCTTAGTTTTCTTTCATTGTAAAATCTTTTCTGCTAAATCCTCTAGAAACTGCCAAGCTTTATTACGTGATTTCTCCATAAAGTCGCACTGATATATCAACTCAAGCATGGTTTTGTACATTGGCTTAACATGTACTTAAATTAGCCTAAACACTTTCAGAAAGGCTCTTCTCCTAATTGATAAAATTGGTAATTTTGTTTCTTAACTTGGTTATGTTATGATGTGAAAAGAATTTTCTTAAAAATACTTTAACAAAACCCTCCCAGGTTGAGTCTGACTGAGTAGCACTATGAGAAAGTGGATTATTTGTGACAAACTTATTATGGTGAATTATTTTTGTCGCTATAGTTTCAGATATTGCAGCAAAATCAAAATTAAATTCGCCATAATAACTATTTGTTATGGCGTAAATACGTTTCATCGTTAAAAATCCATTTATAATGATGAAATTATTTTTCATCATAATAGGTTAAGAATTTTATTTTTTAAAATTTTTTTCATGCTATTACGATGAAAATTATTTTTACTGTTATAGATAGAGTTTTTATTAAAAAAGTAATTTAAATTCTAGATATTATGGAAAAATTAGATTTCACCATAATATCTCAATTTATAACGGCGAAATCTAATTTCGCCGTTATAGATAGAGTTTTTATTAAAAAATGATTTTAATTCAAGATATTAATATCTCTATTTATAACAGCAAAATCTAATTTCATCGTTATAGATAGAGTTTTTATAAAAAAAATATTTTAATTCAAGATATTATGGTAAAATTAGATTTCACCGTAATATCTCTATTTATAACAACAAAATTTTGCCATAATATCTCTATTTATAACAGCGAAATCTAATTTCATTGTTATAGATAGAGTTTTTATTAAAAAATTTTAATTCAAGATATTATGGTGACTTAATTTTTTCGTAATATCTTTATTTATAATGGCAAAATTTCACTGTAATATCACTTTTTATAATAGCAAAATCTAATTTTGCCGTTATAGATAGAGTTTTTATTAAAAAAATTATTTTTAATTCAAGATATTACGGTGACTTAATTTCACCGTAATATATCTATTTATAACGGCAAAATCCAATTTCGCTGTTAAAGATAGAGTTTTTATTAAAAAAAATAGTTTAATTCAAGATATTACAGCAAAATTAGATTTTGCCATAATATCTATTTATAACGACGTAATGGCATCTCATTAAATTCAACATGCTTTGATTTTTCTTAAATTCTTATTACTCCCCATTGATATCTAATTTGATTTATTCAACTTTTAAGTTATTCAGTTATTACCATTCTTAAAATAGTTTTATGATATTGTTATTGCAACTACTTTTATCATTTCTATTATTGCAATATATACATCCATTTGAATCAATGCACAAATGTAACTTATATTACATAATCTTTCAATTTCTCCCTCCTTGATTATAGATGACGACATGATCATTATGATGGCTTTTCAAACACCAGAAATTGAAGTTTTAGGTTTGACTAAAATATTTGGTAACATTAGTACACGATGTTATATGCAATTCTTTAATATTGGCATGCATATTTCCTCAATTGCTA
Organism: Calamus simplicifolius; assembly: GCA_900491605.1. NCBI lineage: Eukaryota > Viridiplantae > Streptophyta > Magnoliopsida > Arecales > Arecaceae > Calamus > Calamus simplicifolius. The sequence goes on from UESW01004157.1 coordinate 373,156, forward strand.
AAAATAGCATATGATTTTATTTTGCACAGTTTTATGTCACTCACTTGCAAACTTTTCTTAATTTATTCATTTGAAGTCTACTTCTAATTCAAATGTTTTAGAAATACTCACTTGGTATGAATTGTAGGGCATCGTGTTGTTCCAGAAGCAGTGTAGTCATAAGCCTTTAAAGGTATGACTTTTTACCATTGATACATACTCTTCCACTTCATCTAAGTATTTTAATTCATCAACAAAATTTCTTTTTCTAGATTTTATATTGATAATTTTCTCCTTCAGTTCTTTTTGTAGTTTGCTTCTTTGGATATTCCTAGATGATTATAAATGATAATTATGGTATTAGGTCCACTTTTTAAGCATATAAAAAAATGGTCTTCTTAAGCCCATTTTTGCCCTTGAGTATCATTTTGCTCCTGTTTACCATGCACTTTCCATCAATGATGCATCTTTGTTTATGCTTGATGATATTTATTGAGGCATTTGACATCTACTGCATTAAAGAACATTTGAGCCTTTCACAATGGAAGATTTTGATTTTATAAAATGTATGTAATAATCAATTACCTTATGAATTCCTTGAAGATTCTTTCCTTAGAGTGATTTCATATCTATTTGGAGTTTGGCACACAAAAAATTTAATTTTTTGCACACTTCATGTTAGTAATGGATGTGCTCACCATCTTTATTATTAAATGACTATTTTGATGATATATGAAATTTTTGGCATCATTAATTTTGTTTAATTAATCTAAATCAAAAACTCTAATTATTCCAAAATATCAATTGCAAAAAATGGTCTTAGGATTAGTAAGCATGCGGTCTGGCTGGATTGATACAGTTAAAATGTAGAGATGGACCATTCTGAATGCTCGTATAAATCATTAGAAGATGTTGAAGCCAAATAAGTTAATAAGTTACCATGGCCACATACATTCACATTAGAGCGCACATAATTTTATCCGTAATATGGACAATGGAACAAAAGAGAGCCCTAATATATATATATATATATATATATATATATATATATATATATAAAGTAATAAGTTTAAATGATTGAATCTATCTTTCATCCAATCAAATGCTAAACAAGATATAATATCTCTATGCATATGATTGGGCGTTCGAGAGAAATGCCTGCACTCATCACGCATGTAAATGATCTGATATATTTTTGTGGGAGACTCGCAAGGATTTGCCCTTCCAAATTATCCTCGTTAGTTGAGAAAAAAAAGGTAAAAGAAAAGAAAAGAAAAAAACTAGTGCCATGAAGAGCCGACTCCTCATCTTTGGGCTCCTTCGCCAAAAGAAGCTCTTGATGAGCGCAAAAATCAACCATAAGATCCATGCACTGATATCATCAATGGCTAGTTAAGCATGTAATCGAGCCCTGTCTAGCCTTTTTTTTCCTTCCATTTGCAGGACCTCCAAACCTCTATTGTTTATTCAAACTCCTTGATATCAATGCCTCGAAATTGAGATTACATAATGCTTTTCATACAATTTACAATGAAATTGTGAATCTACAAGTAAATTTCCAATCATGCTTACAGTTGTTTCGTGGGATAGGTGTTGTCTCCACTTACATTTCCTCCATATGTTCGCTGTACATGCTGAGCTCACGTTCAAAAAATCTAATTTCTATGAAGTTTCAAACCTCTATAAATTTTGTTATTTTATAACACCTGTCAAAAAGAGATCTTATGACTGTCAAAAATATGAGCACGTGATGGAGTTGTGAAGATTAAAGTTTCAAAATTTGACAAAAAAAATGCAAGGTGATGTCTTTTTAGATTGGTTGTACTCTATTGAAAGAATTTTTGAATTTAAGGAGTTTTCGAAGGAAAGGAAGGTAAAGTTAGTAGCTATTAAACTGAAGGGTTATGCTTCTCTTTGGTGGGAAAATTTGAAGGGAGAAAGGAATAGAGAAGGTAGAAGGCCTATTAGAACTTGGGAAAAGATGAAATGGGAATTAAAGAAGAGATTTCTTTCTAAAATTATAGATAGAAAAATTACACCAAGTTTTATAATTTCAAGCAGTTCAATCTGGCTGTTGAAGAGTATATAAGAGAGTTTGAGTATTTGATGCTTAAGTGTGATATTAGTGAACTGAAAGAACAAACTATTGTATGTTTTTTGAGAGGTTTGAAAAGGGATGTAACGATCCGAGCCCGTAAACCCACGAACCTATTTTATTACAAGAAAGCAAGACGGACAAGGTCTACACCAACTTGGGCCACCACAACGCAAAAGGGATCCAATTGATACTTGTCTATCTTCCTTAACTGATTATAAACAATTCAACCAACTTCCAATTTTTCGATACGGAACTATTTGGAGAGGCATCACAATTTATCCCTCCCCCTTACAAAGGCGACATCCTCATCACCAAGGGCACACGATCACAACCACTAGACATGTATGATTCTAGGGATGGCCCCCACAAGTTCAAGAGGTGGCTTCCATCCCCCATGGATGTACACTTTGCCCTGTATAGCACTTGGCTCCTGCACTTTTGGCTGATGTATGACTCTGATACCATATTGTTATGAAATGGATTAGCGGGCCTTGGTCGTTACAAGGGAGTTTGTTGATGCAATTAGATTGTAGCCATTTTGGACTTTTAATGATGTTAGAAAACTTTCTATCACCATTGAATAGCAACGAATGAAGTATTCATCGAAAATAGCCTCAAAAGAAAGTTTTTCTAACCATGGGAGTATTGCTTCTGTTGGATTACAGAATAAAAGATCCCAATCGGATTGGAATAAAATGGCAGCGGAAACAAAATAAATTTATTCCTTAACCCACTAAGGATCAGAAACGTTTCATAAAAATGAAAGAAGGATAAAAAAAATTACCTTTTTGTTGATCAGTATGTAATCCGTCTGTTCTTGTGTTGGGTTTGCTCGGATCTTCAAAGGTACTACCTTCAGAAAGACGACCATCCTCTATAAGTATCCACACACGAACGGACACCAAAACGGTTTTGAATGCTAGTTCAAAGTTTGTTTTTCACAAAAACAAACTAGGGTTTTCAACTCTCCAATTTTTCTTCTTTTCCAGGCAAGAGACACAACCTTTTTAAAAGCCCCTTTTTTGTTAACTAGGATTTATTTATTTAAAACTCCTTTTAAATAATAACAATTTAAATCCTAGTCCTTATCAAATAAGGAATTTATATATTTTTAACCAAAAACCTTTATAGATTATTTTCTTATCCAATAAGAAAATATAACTAATTAATTACTTGTCATAATTTTCTTATCAAATAAGTAATTTATATTTTTAACCAAAGACCTTTATGGATTATTTCCTTATCCAATAAGAAAATATAACTAATTAATTACTTATCATAATTTCCTTATCAAATAAGGAATTTATATTTTTAACCAAAAACCTTTATGGATTATTTCCTTATCCAATAAGAAAATGTAACTAATTAATATTTGTAATTTAAAATAATCTCATCATTTTAAATTACTATAGAGAGTAATAAACCGCAACCATTATTGTTCATTCTTAGTGTGCGACTCTATAGGTTCAATTAACGTTGGCAGTAGGCCTAAATCATATTTTGATCTTACAAGTCATAAGCGGCCTCTAGCAAGACATTATGACTACCCAAGTTAAATGAAAAGCTGATGATCCGAGACAACCTTAAAGTAGCTAATGACATAATCCTTTTGTCACATGATATCTTGATAGAATATAAAGCATGGAAAAAGTCAACCTTATATCGCTCTATCTTTAATTTCTTGAAACCCAATTAGACTGACTAAACAAATGATATTGATCTCCTTCAATTCATTTGAGCACGGCCATGCATTTCTCAGTCTCAATCATTGAGGGGCCCAGAGATATCTCTCTTACAATAAAAGGGACAAATTCCATCTTAATCACTCATATCTCACTACATGATTCTTATTATGTTCAAGCATAATCTTTATAATCATCCGGTTAAAGACAACGTTTGATTATGTCAAAACATAATATTCCTCATGTTGAGAATTATAGCAATCTAGGTCTAAGGATTTAATGACACAACTACTAGAGATTAACTTATGACTTTGATCCATGTATTAATCTCAAGGCGGGTCTTGTCCAATATTTGTTCTCAACAAATACATATAAATTTGATTCGTATCTCATACACATATTCATCCCATAAATATCAATCAAATTTTATACTAATCTTAATTTATTGTTATTCCCATAACAATAACCGATTAGGGACATTTAGAATAATTAATAATATTATTCAAGGATAATATTTTATAATAAACATGCAAATCATGATAATAGTAAATACTCATAAATATTCAAAATACCATATCCATACAATAGGCCTAGGGCACTATTACTAACAATCTCCCACTTGCACTAGGCCCACTCATCAATGTATCTAATACCTATGAACCTAGCATGACGATCATGCTTTGCTTGTGGTAGAGGCTTAGTCAATCGATCAGCAACATTATCATCTGTTGGAACTCTGCATATTTTTACGTCACCTCTCTCAATGATTTCTTGAATGAGATGATAACGCCTAAGAATGTGTTTGGATCGCTGATGTGACCTAGGTTCCTTTGCTTGTGCGATAGCACCATTATTGTCACAATAAACATCAACAGGATTTGTGATGCTAGGAACCACTCCAAGGTCAGTAATGAACTTCTTGATCCAAACTGCTTCCTTTGCTGCATCAGATGCTGCTATGTATTCAGCTTCAGTTGTAGAATCAGCAACAGTGCTTTGCTTCAAACTTTTCCAGCTAATAGCACCACCATTTAAACAAAACACATATCCTGACTGCGATCGAAAATCATCTTTGTCAGATTGAAAGCTTGCATCTGTGTAACCATTTACAACCAGATCATCTTTCAATCCGCCATACACCAAGAACACATCTTTAGATCTTCTCAGATACTTAAGAATATTCTTGACAGCTGTCCAGTGACTCTCACCGGGATCTGACTGGTATCTACTCGTTATGCTTAAAGAATAAGAGACATCTGGTCTAGTGCACAACATAGCATACATGATAGATCCTATTGCTGAAGCATAAGGAATCTTACTCATGCGCTCTCGTTCATCTTTTGTGTTAGGACACTGAGATTTGCTAAGTGTAATACCATGAGACATATGCAAGTATCCTCTCTTGGAATCTTGCATACTGAACCTTTTCAGTACTTTGTCTATGTAAGCACTTTGACTTAGACCAATTAGCCTCTTAGATCTATCTCTATAGATCTTTATCCCTAGGATATAGGCAGCTTTGCCTAAGTCTTTCATTGAGAAATATTTCCCTAACCAAGACTTGACACTCTACAAGGTAGGGATATCATTCCCAATGAGTAAAATGTCATCAACATATAAGACTAGAAATACAATGGCGCTCCCATTAACTTTCTTGTAAACACAAGGTTCTTCTTCATTTTTGATAAATCCAAACTCTTTGACTGATTCATCAAAACAAAGATTCCAACTCCGAGAAGCCTACTTCAAACCATAAATGGATCTTTGAAGCTTGCATACTTTACTAGAATTCTCAGGTTGTACAAAACCCTCAGGTTGTGTCATGTACACATCCTCAAGTAAGTTTCCATTAAGAGATGCAGTTTTAATATCCATTTGCCAAATCTCATAGTCATAACATGCAGCAATGGCAATGAGAATTCTAATAGACTTAAGCATGGCTACAGGTGAAAAAGTTTCATCATAGTCTATACCATGAGTTTGTTTGAAACCTTTTGCAACTAGCCTTGCTTTGTAAGTATGCACTTTACCATCCATGTCAGTTTTCTTTTTGAAAACCCATTTGCACCCAATGGTCTTTGTACCTTCAGGTGGCTCAATCAAGGTCCATACCTGATTATCATATATGGATTGGATTTCAGACTTCATGGCCTCTAACCATTTCTCAGAGTCTGGATCTAACATAGCCTCTTGATAGGTAGTAGGTTCATTTTGATCCACTAATAATACATCATGATTATTAGTCACAAGAAATCCATATCTCTGGCCTCATGACGTATCCTATCAGATCTACATAATTTTTGTGCTACAGGTGGTGTGTCAACAATGGTTTGTTGACTTTGAGCATCCATAGGCGGTTCAATGTTATCTTGTGGTTCTCGAATTTCTTCGAGTTGTACCTTGCTTCCACTGGTTCCTTTAGAAATAAATTCCTTTTCTAGAAAGACACCATTTCGAGCAACAAACACTTTGTTCTCAATGGGATTGTAAAAGTAGTATCCTTTAGTCTCTTTAGGATACCCCACAAAAAAACATTTGTCAGACTTGGGTTCCAGCTTATTTGAAACTTGACGTTTTACATAAGCTTCACAACCCCAAATCTTAAGAAAAGACAAACTGGGCTTTTTACCAGTCCACATCTCATATGGCGTCTTTTCAACCGCTTTGGTTGGAACTCGATTTAGTGTGAACGCAGCTGTTTCAAGTGCATAACCCCAAAAGATAAGTGGAAGATCTGTTAGACTCATCATAGATCGAACCATATCTAATAAAGTTCGATTCCTTCTTTCAGACACACCATTCCATTGTGGTGTTCCAGGAGGAGTTAGTTGTGGAATAATTCCACAACTTCTAAGATGGTCATCAAATTCTTGGCTCAAATATTCTTCACCTCGATTAGATCGAAGTGCCTTGATTGTCTTGCCAAGTTAGTTTTGTACTTCATTTTGAAAAGATTTGAACATCTCAAATGATTCAGATTTGTATTTCATCAAGTAGACATAACCATATCTACAGAAGTCATCAATAAATGTAATGAAGTACTTGTAACCTCCTCTAACATCTGAACTTAATGGTCCACATACATCTGTATGTATTAGGCCCAATAATTCATTGGCCCTTTCGCTGTGTCCAGTAAAGGGATCCTTTGTCATCTTACCCAATAGACAAGATTCACATGTATCATATGATTCAAAATCAAATGAGTTCAAAAGTCCATCTTGATGGAGTTTTGATATGCGTTTCTCATTTATATGGCCAAGGCGAAAATGCCAAAGACAGGTTGAATTTAAGTCATTGGACTTAAATTTCTTGGTAGTTATGTTATAGACAGAAGAATTGTTGGATTTTTGAAGATTCAAAACATAAAGACCATCTAGTAAATCGGCATTTGCATAGAATATGTCTTTATGATAAATGGAGCAATTATTATTCTTAATAATAAAAGAAAAACCATCATTATCCAAACAAGAAACTGAAATAATATTCCTACACATTGTAGGAACATAAAAGCAATTGTTCAAAACTAACAAAAGCTCACTGGGCAAAGAAAGTTCATAACTTCCTACAGCTAAAGCAGCAACTTTTGCTTCATTGCCTACTCGAAGATCAACTTTGCCCTTCTTTAGTTGTCTACTCCTTTTAAGTCCTTGCACATTTGTGCAAATGTGAGATCCACATCCAGCATTTAATACCCAGGAACTAGAAGGAGAAAAATTAATCTCTATAACATAAATACCTGAAGAACAGTCTCACCAGTCTTCTTCTTCTTCTTTAGATCCTCCAAATACAGCTTGCAGCTTCTCTTCCAATGACCAGGTTCATTGCAAAAGAAACAGACACCCTCCTTTGGGGCTTTAGCCTTGGGTTTAGGATTGGGCTTGGGTTGAGCATTGGACTTTCCAGCCCTTCCCTTACCCTTTTCCTTTTCCTTTCTTCTTAAAGCCCTTTCCTTTTTGAACCATCAGAACATGGCCAGGCTTGGATTTAATAGTCTGTTCAGCAGTTTTAAGCATCGTATGCAGCTCAGAAATTGATTTGTCCATTTCATTCATGTTATAGTTCATGACAAACTGGCCATAACTATCAGGAAGTGAATTTAGGATCAAATCTGTTGCCAACTCTTGGCTCAATGAAAATCCAAGCCTATCAAGGTGCTCAATATAGCCTTTCATTTTTAACACATGAGCGCTAACTGAAGCACCCTCAGCCATTTTGCAAGAATGCAATGCCTTGGTAGTATCATACCTTTCTTGCCTTGCTTGTTGCTTGAATATTTCCTTTAGATTGACAATCATATCATAAGATTTCATGTTTTCCAAATCTTTCTCAAGTTCAGAACTCATGGTAGCTAGCATTAAGCATGCAACATCAATAGAGTCATTATGATGCTTCTCATAAGCATTCTTTTCAGCTCTAGAAGCATTATCAGCTGGTTCTTCAGGGTGAGGTTGATCCAGGACATAAAGCTTCCTTTCTTGTTTGAGAATAATTCTCAAATTTCGAAACCAATCAAGGAAATTAATCCCAGTAAGTTTGTCCTTCTCAAGGATTGATCGCAGTGGCATAGTAGAATTGTTATTATTGTTGGCCATCTACAATAAATGCAAAGTTTGTTAAGTATTTTGATTATGAAAAACTTCCACTAAATTAACAACACTCAATAATAATCATATTAATTTAGTGAGCTAAGATCCATATTTATACTCAACTTTAAGTTAGCTTTGGCATGATACTTAAAATTAAGTTATTTAGGTATGTAACTCTTACCAATTGCAACTCATGCAACTCTTAGAAATTTATGGAATTTTTACATCATATGTCCCGGCATGTTTAAATCATCTCATGCCATTAGGCCCAAAACCATTTTGATAACCTAATTAAGTTAAACCATTTTTAAACATATGGGTAGCACCATTACTCATCTTGTCTCACTAATGTAACCTAATGTGCTTCTACTTTGGTAGAACCCACATTGAGGTGATAAAAGCCTTGACAAGTGTTTAAATATAGATGGCATGTCAACTTAAAATTTTATGTAAGGGATTTAGATAAATCTTAATTTTAATTAATAGATCTCATTATGCATTTAGTATCACATACTCATTGATATCATACATGGCATATCATACTCATGAAACATCATACATAGCATCTCATACATGTATATAATAAACGTGTCATAGTATGGCCTTATCAAGATTGATCTTCATAAGCCAATATGAAGATCAATGGTCAATCCTAGGTAATAATGAGCAACACCATAATGTCTATTTGACCATCATCTTGTGCATAGACACCTAGCTCCTCCATTACCATGGTTGAATTGCATGACTTCAAATGGCTTGCTTTGTCTTCTTGTTTTATTACAATAAATAAACAAATACTACTAAAAGTAAAAGAAAAATTACAATGAAACAAAATGGCACGCAGGCCATATTTAATAATTACAACCCTTGTAAAAGAATTAAAAAAAAACTTACCAATCACATTGGTCACAAGGCCATACTATGCACAATACAAAGCAATACACCATGCAAAACATATCATATTATCATATAGCATATACATATTGCATTAAAGAAAATATGGTATAATAGGCGTGTTGTTTATAAGGCACTCCGATTAAACACTTTAATTGCAATATCCCATTCGGATTTTTAATGATATTAACGAATCATTACAGGAAACATATTCATCAATTAATACCTTAGAAAACCTATTATCTATGTCGTTCGCGCAAACCCTAATATCACATATTTACAAGAACGTAAATCATGCCAAGATCATATACATCTCATACATACAATCAAACATGGCATAATCGATTTTTATGAAAATGCAAGTTGCTCTGATACCACTGTTGGATTACGAATAGAAGATCCCAATCGGATTGGAATAAAATGGCAGCGGAAACAAAATAAATTTATTCCTTAACCCACCAAAGATCACATGCATTTCATAAAAACGAAAGAAGGATAAACAAAATTACCTTTTTATTGATCAGTATGTAATCTGTCTGTTCTTGTGTTGGGTTTGCTCGGATCTTCAAAGGTGCTGCCTTCAGAAAGACGACCACCCTCTACAAGTATCCACACACGAACGGACACCAAAATGGTTTTGAATGCTAGTTCAGAAAAACAAACTAGGGTTTTCAACTCTCCAATTTTTCTTCTTTTCAAGGCAAGAGACACAACCTTTTTAAAAGCCCCTTTTTTGTTAACTAGGATTTATTTATTTAAAACTCCTTTTAAATAATAACAATTTAAATCCTAGTCCTTATCAAATAAGGAATTTATATATTTTTAACCAAAAACCTTTATAGATTATTTCCTTATCCAATAAGAAAATATAACTAATTAATTACTTGTCATAATTTTCTTATCAAATAAGGATTTTATATTTTTAACCAAAAACCTTTATGGATTATTTCCTTATCCAATAACAAAATATAACTAATTAATTACTTGTCATAATTTCCTTATCAAACAAGGAATTTATATTTTTAACCAAAAACCTTTATGGATTATTTTCTTATCCAATAAAAAAATATAACTAATTAATATTTATAATTTAAAATAATCTCATCATTTTAAATTACTATAGAGAGTAATAAACCGCAACCATTATTGTCCGTTCTTAGTGTGCGACCCTATAGGTTCAATTAACATTGGCAGTAGGCCTAAATCACATTTTGATCTTACAAGTCATAAGCGGCCTCTAGCAAGACATTATGACTATCCAAGTTAAATAAAAAGCTGATGATCCAAGACAACCTTAAAGTAGCTAATGACATAATCCTTTTGTCACATGATATATTGATAGAATATAAGGCATGAAAAAAATCAACCTTATATCGCTCTATCTTTAATTTCTCGAAACCCAATTAGACTGACTAAACAAATGATATTGATCTCCATCAATTCATTTGAGCACGCCATGCATTTCTCAGTCTCAATCATCGAGGGGCCCAGAAATATCTCTCTTACAATAAGAGGGACAAATTTCATCTTAATCACTCATATCTTACTACATGATTCTTATTATGTTCAAGCATAATGTTTATAATCATACGGTTAAAGACAACGTTTGATTATGTCAAAACATAATATTCCTCATGTTGAGAATTATAGCAATCTCAGGTCTAAGGATTTAATGACTCAACTACTAGAGATTAACTTATGACTTTGATCCATGTATTAATCTCAAGGCGGGTCTTGTCCAATATTTGTTCTCAACAAATACATATAAATTTGATTCGTATCTCATACACATATTCATCCCATGAATATCAATCAAATTTCATACTAATCTTAATTTATTGTTATTCCCACAACAATAACCGATTAGGGACATTTAGAATAATTAATAATATTATTCAAGGATATTATTATATAATAAATATGCAAATCATGATAATAGTAAATGCTCATAAATATTCAAAATACCATGTCCATACAATAGGCCTAGGGCACTATTACTAACAGCTTCTAGTTCCAACAAATCTACAATTGCTAGCAAAAATGAAGTCAAGGGAGATGGAGGCAAGGTGCAAAAGTCAAGCAATTCCAATTCTACTTGAAAGTCTTATAAGTGCCAAAGGTATGGTCATATTGCTTTTGAATGTCCCAATCGAAAGGTAGTAACCATCATTGAAGATGTTATTGAAGAAGAAGAGGAGGGACAAAGCCAAGAAGAAGGGGAAACTAAAGAAGTCACCAAATATGCTGATGAAGGCGAAGCTTTGGTGATTCGGAGAAGTCTCAACATGATGCAAGAGAATGAAGAGTTGTGGCTACGAGATAACATTTTTCAAACAAAATGCACTAGCCATGGAAAAGTTTGTAACATGATCATTGATAGTGGGAGCTGTACTAATGTGGTGGCTGAAGAGATGGGGACTAAGTTGAACTTGAAAACTAAGCCTCATCCTCATCCATACAAGATCCAATGGTTTCAAAGTGGCAATGGTTTGAAAGTTACAAAGAAGTGCTTAGTTTCTTTTTCCATTGGCAAAAGCTACAAAGATGAAGTCCGGTGTGATGTTGTTCCAATGGATTTGTGCCATTTGTTACTTGGAAGACCATGGTAGTATGATCAAAAAGTTTTTCATGATGGTTTTAAAAATACACATTCTTTTGTCAAAGATGGAGTTCGGATTGTGTTGACACCATTGAAACCAGAATTAAAAAGGTCCAAAGAGATTGGTGTTGGCCCAGATGGCAACCCAAGAGGGGGGGTGAATTGGGTTCTTAAAAAATTTTAACACTTTAAGACTATGTGCTTTAATATGAAAGTGCTTGAGTGCAATGTATAGATAAATGCTAAGCACAAATAAATGAGATAGAGAGAAAGAGACAAAGCACGGCAAACACAAAGATTTTATAGTGGTTCGGTCATCCAACACCTACGTCCACTCCCAAGCAGCACTTGGGTCCACACTATAATCCACTTGATTACAGCCAAGTTATTTTACAAGCTCACAACTCAAACTTATTGTTTTCTCTGGGTCACAACGAACCCAGCCAGTTTTTTCGGGCTCACCAGCACAAAATCCAACCACAAGCTATCCTTAGCTTATCCCGAGAACCTCCACTAATTCAATCCCCTGATTGAATTAGCCAATAATAATGAAAAATAGAGTTTACAATACAAGACAGCTCCTTAAGTGAGCAAATATGCAATTAAATGAACAAGGGTAAGAAAAGCCTGTTTGAAGCGAATTTGGTTTGAGCTTTTCTTCTTTTCTTCTTTTCCTCTTCTTCTTTGAAATTTTGAATCAGGCCTCAGCTCAGATTCTTCACAAAAATTACAGTTGAGAAGTTGGAAAAACAAGGCTTTTGCTTTCTTTTTCTTCACTTAGAAAATCCTTCGATTTTGAACTTGAATGCTTTGGATTTCTCTTTCGGACTCTCTTGGATTGGTTGATGTAAGCTCTGAGTCTTTCCTTTTAATTTTTCTCTCAAGATTTTTGGATTTTTCACAAAATATTTCCTTTTCCTTTTTCTATTTTCCGCTGTTGACCTAATTATTGATTTTGATGATTAACAAAAGCCATGAGTATATTACTTATGTTTTTGATAAGTTTGACAAGTGTTTCAGGAATTAAGATTGGTTATTCATCAATATGTTACTTAGAAAATCTGTTTCAAGTTGAATTTAAATGGAATTAACGAAAGTTCAGAACTTGAAGCCGACACCCTAAGTCCTCGGAGTCGACACCTAAGAGTATCAGAACAGTGTTGATTTTCGGCATGGTTCGGAGCTGACCCCTAGATTTCTGGAGCCGACACATGAGAAATTAGAGTCGATACCTGCAGATTGTGGAGCCAACCCCAGGCCATTTACAGAGAGTGTTTTTTTCAGGCACTGGCAGAGCCGACACCTTCAGAAAATTAGAGTCGACCCCAGATCTTACCGAGTCGACACTTCAAAATTTCGGAGCTGACACCTTGACGGATTGCCTTTTTCACCCGATCTGGAGCCGACACCTGAGGACCTGGAGTTGACCCCTTCACGTCGGAAACATAATTTTTAATTTTTCAATGGATATTTTTTCTTACCTAACCTACAATGGATCTATTTTCTTTTTGTAAGGATCATCCAAGGACAACTCCAACGGCTATTTCTCACCTACTCGTGGATTGGAATGTCTATAAAAAGGGATTGAAGCCATTCAAAATAAAAGAGACAGAAAAATAGAAAAACGAAAAGAAATGAAGAGAAATCAAAATTCCCACTTCAAGAAAATCTTTGAGCCAATGCCTACTCATTATTGAGAGTTAGAAGAGGAATCCAAAGACGTCAAAAAGAGATATTTCAAAGGATTTCCTTAGCTTTGAAAAAGAGGAAGAAAAGCCCTAAAATCTTCAGCTGTTTCTTCATCTCTTCAAGTGCTCTACTTCCATTTAATTCAAAAGAGGAGAAGGAGAGAATAAAAGAAGAAAAGCTCAAGCCCTGCATTGCTTCAAAAATCAGGCTTTTCTATTTTTATTTACTTATATTGCTCATTTATTCAATTTAGGAGCATTATTATAAATTCTTAATTGATTTATAGTTTGTCTAATTCAATCAGAGGATTAAATTAGTGGATGTAGTATACTTCGGGACAAGCTAAGGATAGCTTGTGGTTAGGTTTTGTGCTGGTGAGCCTGTAAAAACCAGCTGGGTTCATTGTGACCCCAGAAAAACAATAAGTTTTGAGTTGTGAGCTTGTAAAACAACTCGACAGTAATCAAGTGAATTATAGTGTGGACCCAAGTGCTGCTTGGGAGTGGACGTAGGTGTTGGATACACCGAACCACTATAAAAACTGTGTTTGTCGGGCTTTGTCTCTCTTTCTCTCTATCTTATTTATTTGTGCTTAGCATTTATTTATACATTGCACTCAAGCATCTTCATATCAAAGCAATTGGTTTTTTAAAGTGTTAAATTTTTTTTAAGAACCCAAGTCACCCTCCCCCTCTTGGGTTGCCATCTGGGCCAACAATTGGTATCAGAGCAAGTACTCATTATTTATTTGATCCAACGATCAAGAGTTAAAGATCCAAATGGCAGCTTAAGCTGGATCTTCATTTGCTGAAGGTCATTCTACTAATAGACCTTCTTTGTTTAATGGTTCAATTTATTCTTATTGGAAAGCTAGAATGAGAATTTTTATTCAAGCTTTAGATTATGAACTATGGAGTGTAATCACTAATGGACCTAGCATACCCACACACTTAGTAGATGGTTCAATAGTTCCTAAACCCGAAAGGGATTGGAATAAGAATGATAGGAAGATGGCTCAACTTAATGCAAAATCCATGAATGTTTTATATTGTGCTTTAGATGCTAATGAGTTCAATAGAATTTCTACATGTATTTTCACAAAAGAAATTTAGGATAGATTAGAAGTTACCCATGAGGGTACTAATCAAGTTAAAGAATCAAAAATTAATATTCTAGTGCACAAATATGAATTGTTTAGCATGTAACAAAATGAAACTATCACATGCATGTACACTAGATTTACTGATATTGTAAATGGTCTAAAAAGTCTTGGTAAGACGTATACTAACTCTGAATTGGTGCGCAAAATCCTTAGGTCTCTTCCAAGATCATGGGAAGCGAAAGTAACTGCCATCCAAGAAGCCAAAGATCTAAACACATTACCTTTGAGGAGCTACTTGGATCATTGATGACCCATGAACTGACCATGAAGCAATATCAGGAGGAAAAAGTTAAAAAGAAGAGAACGATTGCCCTTAAAGCTGCAGAAAAGGAAACAAGCAGCAGTGACGAAGAAGAGGAAGATGATGAGACAGCTCTCCTTACTAGGAAATTTAAGAAATTTATGCAAAGAAGGAGACCCTTCCATAAGAAAAGATATGGAACAAAAATGAAAGAAGAAAGAGAAAAAGAGAAGGACAAGGACAAAAAAAAAAGAGAAAGACCCCCTCATATGTTATGAATGTAAGAAATCAGGGCACTTTAGATATGATTGTCCTCAATTGAAAAAGGGATATAAGAAAAAGAAAAAGGTATATGTTGCAACATGGAGTGAAAGTGATGAATCTTCTTCCAAGGAGGAACAAAAGGAAGTTGTAAATATTTGCTTTATGGCAAACGACAACAAAGAGGTAGGTTCTGAAAACCCTTGTGATGATTTCACATTTGATGAATTGTTTGATGCATTTAATAAACTAGTAAGTGATTTCAAAATTTTAAAAAGAAAAGCAAATCTTTAAAAAATGATAATTTAATTCTTATTAAAGAAAAAGATAACCTAACTCATGAAATTGAAAAATTGAAATCTGAAAATAAAATTTTGATAAAAGAAAGAGAATCAATTTCCAATGAAAATGTTAGTTTAAAGAAGGAAGTTGATAAATATAAAAATATAGTTGATAAATTTACATATAGTTCTGAAAAACTTAATCTGCTATTGAGTAATCAAAGAGCTGTATTTGACAAAGCTGGATTAGGTTATAAGCCTAACAAGAAACAAAAGTATGTTAAAAATTTCTTTAGAAGAGAACAAGATAAAAATGAAGTTTCATGTCATTGTTGTAACAAGAAAGGACATAAAGCCTTTGAATGCAATTTTAGAAAAACTAATAAGAATTTAAGTATTAAAGAAAAAAAAATATGGATCCCAAAAGGAATAATTTTTAACTCTACTAACCATGAAGGACCCAAGAAAGCTTGGGTACCTAAACAGAGAGTTTGATCATCTTGCAGGAGTGTCTTGCAGCCAAAAGATCAAAATGAAAGTGGTATCTTGATAGCGGCTGTTCAAGGCACACGACGGATGACAAAGATCAATTCATCACCCTTAAAGATAAAAGAAAAGGAGTTGTTACATTTGGAGATAATGGTAAAGGCCAAATTATGGGATTTGGTAAAATTCAAATAACTCCCTCTACTTTTATAGAAAATGTCTTATATGTAGATGGTTTAAAGCATAATTTAATTAGTATTAGCCAATTGTGTGATAAAGGTTTTAAAGTTTTATTTGAAGCTTCTATTTGCACTATTTCTAATCCCATTGACAATAGCATTGTATTTGTTGGTAATAAAAATGGCAATGTATACTTAATTAATTTAGACAATTTATCTACTAGTAATCATTGCTTAGTAGCTAATAATGCTAATGTAAATGAGATTGGATGGTTATGGCATCGTAGATTAGGTCATGCAAGCACACACCTAATTTCAAAATTAATTAGAATGGACTTAGTTAAAAGACTTCCAAAGTTAGATTTTGAAAATAACAGAATTTGTGATGCATGTCAATTTGAAAAATAAACTAGAAACTCTTTCGAATCTAAAAATGTTGTTTCTACTTCTAGGCCACTAGAGCCACTTCACATAGATCTCTTTGGACCTACTAGAACCACTAGTCTAGAAGGAAAGAAATATGGTCTTGTGATAGTAGATGATTATTCTAGATTCACTTGGGTATTTTTTTGGCTCACAAGAATGAGACTTTCTCAATATTTTTGAAATTCTTCAAGAGAGTCACTAATGAGAAAAACAACACCATAGTATCTCTTAGAAGTTATTATGGCACAGAATTTGAAAATCACTTATTTAAAAATTTCTGCACTGAACATGGCATTCATCATAATTTTTCAGCATCTAGGACACCACAACAAAATGGAGTTATAGAAAGAAAAAATAGGACTTTAGAAGACATGACCCGTACCATGCTATGTGAAAGCCAACTCCCAAAGTACTTCTGGGCGGAAGCTATAAACACGGCATGTTACATCCTTAATAGAGCCCTAATTAGGCCAATCCTTAAGAAAATACCTTATGAATTATGGCATGATAGAAAACCAAAAATAGGTTATTTTCATGTATTTGGTTGTAAATGTTTTATTCATAATAATGGAAAAGATAATCTTGAAAATTTTGATGCAAAATCTGATGAAGGCATATTCTTAGGATATTCAACAACTAGCAAAGCCTATAGAGTATTTAACAAGAAATCATTAGTTGTAGAAGAATCTATTCATGTAGTTTTTGATGAGTCTTTAGCATCAAGTTCAGAAAAGATTGATGATGAGGAAGATACAAATATAATAGAAAGAGATATTAAAAAATTAAATATAGATGTATTTCAGATCATGAACATAAAGCTAAAGATAATGATTCACCTAGGGTTGATGTTATTGATACAAATCATAATGAGGTAGATCTTCCTAGAGATTGGAGATATGCCTATTGTTGCTGCCAAGTCACTTATGATGAGCGCCGGGTGTGCTAAAATCTTCGGGAGTCTTCGATGAGGTGAAAAGGTCACCTTTTTCCTCCAAGAACCTGCAAGAAGTCCCGGGCCAGTGGTTCCAGTGGGGACCCTCCGACGCTCAAGTTAGTGAGCTTGTAGAACAGGAATGTGTTGCGTGAGTATGCTTCAGAGAGAAGAAGAAGAAGATCCCCCCTGAGCTCAGGGTCTTCTTCTTTTATACCTGTCTGGGGGGTTCCTTTTACCTCGTTCCGTTGAAACTGTCGAATCTTTCTTGTTAGAATGAGCTCTATGAATGGCAGGTGGGCGAGCTGTTGCCGAATGGGCGTCGTGTATGTCGGCAACTGTGGGGTGTGTTGTCAACTACCCGTGATCTCAGCGAAACAGTTGAGCGAGATATGCGATGGTGGATGTCTCGAATCCCAGGGTCCTAAATCCGAGGTTAGCTTTACTATGCTAGGAAAACACGCAACATAAGGTACCAAGTTAAGGCCGAAGCCAGAAGTCAAGGCCGAAGCTGGAGGTTGAAGCCGAAGCTGGAGGCCATAGCCATAGCCAGAGGTCAAGGCGAGGGCGAGGCTAAAGCTGGAGGCCAAAGCCGAAGCTAAAGGCTGGAGCTGGAGCCAGAGGCCGAAGCGAGGGCAAGGCCGAAGCTGGAGGTCGAAGCCGAAGCTAGAGGCCAGAGCTGGAGTGTTGATCCATTTATTGATTTTGATGATTAATAAAGGAATTGAGTATATTTATTTGATTTCTAATGGATTTTATAAGTGTTTCAGGACTTAAAATTTATTTGATCAATTTAAAGGAATGAAGAAATGAATTTTGAATCAAATACAAATCAGAGATTTTAAAGTTTCAGAGCTTGGAGTCGACACCTAGAAAATCTGGAGCCAACCCCATGGCCAATTCAATTTTAATCTGATTTTTGATACGATCCGGAGCCGACACCTAGAGTTTCAGAGTCGACACTTACAGTGTATGGAGCCGACTCCGATGCGGGGACAGAATGCTTGTTTTTTGAGCATCCTGGAGCCGACACCTATAGTATTTGGGAGCCGATACCTGACGATGGAGAGCCGACACTTACTTTTTCAGAGCCGACTCCTCAACGAACTCAGAAATTTTTATTTTTAGTAAAACGATCTGGAGCCGACACCTGAAAAGTTGGAGCCGACTCCAACCTGACTAGGACAAAATTTAAAATGCCAGATCAGCTCTAACGGTAATATTTCCTTTTTACCTAATTTTTAATGGATATATTTTGTTTATAGGTACACTCCAACAGCTAGTTTCCTTTCCAAAATGGATTAAAAGAAATCTATAAAAAGGGGGAAAAACACCCGTTTGAAAAAAGAGAAGAAAAAGAGAACGAAAATAGAAAAATTTCAAATCAAAAATTTGAGAAACCCTGAGCCTGAAATCCAAGAGAAAAGCATTCAAATTCAAATCCTTCCACTCCAAAAAGCTCAAAGAGGAATCCAAGGCGCCCAAATCAAAAAATCGGTGGATTTCCCAAATTGAAGTAAAAGCTCTGTTTCTTCCATTTCCAATCCTCTAATCCTAACTTCTCAAATCCTAACCAAACTCCTCCAAAATTCTTCCAAAACTTCCCCACCTCTAATTCCATTCAAATCGAAACTTTCCAAAAATCTAATGGCACCCAAAAGGAGGGAACCAGTGGTTGGAGCGCTGGTGACCACGGGAAAATGGTCCGCGCGTCATCCCGCTCGTGAGCCGACTCCAAGCAGTGATTCGTCCATGGATTCAGACAACCCCAACACCTCTTCCACTCAGGTAGATACCTTAGCCAGGAGGGTTATCATAATGGGAAGAAAGATTGATTTTGACCTATTTGAAACCGAGGGTTTCTCAATCGGTAGGCAATTAAAGGAAATGGGCTGGGATAAGCTCTGCTCTCTTGATGTTCCCACTTATCCAGCCTTAGTAAAAGAATTTTATTTTAATTTGGCTAGAGGTGATGGCGGTTTAGTTAGCTCAGTAAGAAATAAGAAGATTCACCTTACTTTTCAAAAGCTTGGAAACCTCCTTAGCATCCCAATTACCGGTTTAGCAGCTGACATGCACAGTGATAGGTCAGCAGCTCTTTCGAGGATGTTAGGAAGGGAAGTGACAGAGTTTGAGGAGATTAGGGCTAATCAATTACCCTTGGAATTGAGATTATTACACAACATTTGCAGTAAAATTTTTTTTCCGAAGACCGGTCAGTTTGAGTATGTCTTGGAGCAAGACATTGTTGTTATGGATAGTGTTTTGACTGGACAACCAATCAACCTTGCAGCTATGATGATATTTTATATGGCAGAAGCTGGAGGGAAGAGAAGATCATCCCTACCGTATGGCATGGTGCTTACTATGGTTTTCAGGAGCCAAGGGGTTGTAATTCAAGAGAATGAACCATCTAAGAATCTGAGGCACACCGACTACTATAGTTTGGCAACATTGCATCGGATGGGTTTTGCTAAAGTGAATGGACAGTGGGATAGGAAAGGACACCTTGATGAGAGAGCCCCTGTGCCGAGAGTTTCTGAGCCTTGCGAGGCTGGACCATCAGTTAGGGTTCCTTCTCCATAGCCTAGGAGTCTCATTCCTGCTCCTGCTCCTGCACCTGCACATGTTAATGATCAACCATCCACTTCTTCAGCTGGATTCTCAGACCTTCAAATGGAGCAATTAAAAAGTTTGTTTGCTACTCAGAAGGATGAGTTTGACAGTCAGTTCATGAATATAAAAGAATCACTTTATTCACTTGATGATCGGATTGCAAAAATTGAATCAACTCTCAACTCCTCTGCAGAATCTTTAAGTGGTGATTTGAAGAACATCTTTAAAGAACTTAAAGAGATTTGTGGAGATAGTGAAACTTATTCAAGGTGCAACGTCGAGCTTCAAGATAAAATCTTAACAGCTTGCACATTTGTTGATGAGAGACTTAAAGACTATGTTAAGCTTCAATGTGATGGAATGAAAAATATTGTAGATCATTTAACAAGAATAGTGAGGAAGAACTTTTGATGTAATGAATGTTTAATGTTGATATCTTAATGTAATGAATGTTTAATTTTGATGAAATGTAGTTTACATTTTGATGTAATGAAGTTTATGAAGGCTATATTTACATGTTGATGTAATGAAGGCTATATTTTGATGAATGAGTATTTTGATGTAATAAAAAGCTTTTTTATGTAATACTTGACTTTTGTTGAAATGAAATTATCTTTTGATGCAATGAAAATTATCTTTTGATGCAATGTGAAATATTCTTTACCTTTTTGTTGATTATTAAAAGGGGAAGAGAATTATGGTTGTATATGCATTAAGAGGGAGAAAGTTATATTGTTAATTGCATTAAAGGGGGAGAAAGTTATGTTGCATTAATTGTTTAATATGAAAAATTAAGTTATTTAATTGATTAATATGAAAACATTAATGAAGTTAATTTATTAATATGATATTGAGTTATTTAATTGATGTGGATTAATAATCAAATTGATTTGACTATGCATAAAGAAATCTTAAGTACCAAATATGTAAAGTAAGAGGAAGAATAATTTGAACTTCATAGGGGGAGCTACCTTATTCAGGGGAGCTTACACGTGAAGATCACTTCCTTATAATTTTTTTTTTAATTTAAGAATTCTATACATATACTCAATGTTTTTATAATCATCAAAAAGGGGGAGATTGTTGATCCAATTATTGATTTTGATGATTAATAAAGGAATTGAGTATATTTATTTGATTACTAATGGATTTTATAAGTATTTCAGGACTTAAAATTTATTTGATCAATTTAAAGGAATGAAGAAATGAATTTTGAATCAAATACAAATCAGAGATTTCAAAGTTTCAAAGCTTGGAGTCAACACCTAGAAAATCTGGAGCCGACCCCATGGCCAATTCAATTTTAATCTGATTTTTGATACGATCCGGAGCCGACACCTAGAGTTTCGGAGTCGACACTTACAGTGTCTGGAGCCGACTCCGATGCGGGGATAGAACGCTTATTTTTTGAGCATCCTGGAGCCGACACTTACAGTATTCGGGAGCCGACACCTGACGATGGCGAGCCGACACTTACTTTTTTGGAGCCGACTCCTCAATGAACTCGAAAATTTCTATTTTTGGTAAAACGATCTTGAGCCGACACCTGAAAAGTTGGAGCCAACTCCAACCTAACTGGAACGAAAATTTAAAATGCCAGATCAGCTCTAACGGTAATATTTCCTTTTTACCTAATTTCTAACGGATATATTTTGTTTCTAGGTACACTCCAACGGATTGTGTAATCGTCCGTCTGTACCAAAAAATAAAAAATAAAAAATAAAATGGTATGGATGATGAATAGTACGGTGTGTAATGCTCATGACTATATAATGATGCGGATATAAAGATATTTCTATCCCCATGTCCTCTCTCTCTCTCCAATTATATTAATAAAATTATTTAATTATTTTACTTATAAATATAGTTTTAAATTTTAAATAAAAAACTTTGCATAGTTAAAATTAATCATTCTTATTCTTAGTGTGTTAGTAAACATTTTGATTTTATTTTTATTGATTTAATTGTAGAAACTATTCATTAAATATTTAACTTTTTTATTAATATTATTAAAATTAAAAAATATATATATAACAAGGGCACGACGCTACCTTTGTTGACCGAGTCAACAGCCCGAGCCCAAGCAGGGCTGGGTTTCTGGGAGCCTTGCTGACTCCGGCCGAGATTAGGAATCTGGGAGCCTTGCTGACTCCCGGCGAGATTAGGAGTCCCACTTTCGATCGAATAGGAGGAGGGGCCAAAGGCTCCTCTATTTAAGACTCCCTTGTCTTCATGTCACCAACATCCATTCTTTTTTCCTCTGTTGAAGTGGATGCAGGAATCAAGAAAGAAGATGGAATCAAGAGGCAAGAAGGTTGATGAAGTCCATCTTCTACGCATGATTCCTCGATGGGTGATGGAGTTGGCAGAGAAGCATGGAACCGAACCATCCTTCATCATGGCCAAAAAGCTTACTAAGAGCGACCTCGACCGCAATCAGAATCGGCTCCTCATCAACGCCGATTTTGTGAAGGCCCGTCTCATCCCTTTTCTCACTGATGTGGAGAATGCCGCTGCCAACCTTCTCGACTATGGGCTAAAGCGCAAGAAAGCGAGCACCGGAGCCGAACACCTTAAAGAAAGAAAGCTCAAGAAGATGAAGACGGTCGAGGATGCCAAAGAGAAGAAGGTTAAAATGGTCGGGAGGGAGCATGGAGGGCTCCGTGTGCCGGTGTACGTGGGAACCAACAAGTGGAGGGCATACGTGATGCTGTCCCGTTGGGATGCCTCCAACGGCACCATTCTCAAGGGGAGCGAGTACACGAGATATCTTGCCAAATGGTTTGGTGCTAAGGATGGCGAGGAGGTGGAGCTCTGGGCATTTCGGGGAGAGATGGGGACAGCATGCTTCGCGCTTCACAAGAAGGAGAGCTCTTGAGCGAACCCATGCCAGGGTGGAGGAATTCGGATCCAACTGGGAGACTCTTCGATTTATTCCAACTGATGAACTTTTTTTTTTTGTTCTTTTTCCCGGCAAACCAATTGTTTGCTCGCGGGCGTTGTATTTAAATAATTTTGTTTAGGTTTTAGTACAAGAGACATACATACCTGAACATTTGTATACTGAATGAATGTTCCTATCAGAAGCTATGAATGAATGTACCTTGTTCTTGACCTGAATCCAACTGCACCCAGCTTCTTTCTTCACTTTCCTTTCATCCATGAGCTTCCTTATGGTGGCTCTGTCCTCCCATTTGCCAGCGGCAGCATAAATGTTCGACAAAAGCACATAAGCAGCTGAATACATTGGTTCAAGCGAAATCAACTTCTTTGCAGCAAGCTCTCCCAGTGCTACATTCCGGTTAACCCTGCAAGCCCCAAGGAGCGTACGCCACACAGTTGCATTTGCCGGATATGGCATCCCTTCCATAGAGCTCCATAGAGTCTACCGGCACGGCTATAAATTTTGTTATTTTTATAACACCTGTCAAGGCATCCCTTCCATAGAGCTCCATAGTCGGATTGATTTGGTGATCCTTGACCATTGAATCGAAATACCTCTGGCCTTCTTCAACAAGACCCGTATGAGTACTTGCAGTGATCACACCAATGAATGTGATACCATCCATTGCCAAACCTTGAGCTTCCATTTCTCCAAATATCTCAAGCGCCTTAATTCCGTATCCATGCTGAGCATAACCGGACACCATTGAATTCCATGACACCAAGTCCCTTTCAGATTGCCTCTCAAATACTTCCTGAGCACTCTCTTTCTCACCCACGAGAGCACTACTCACACAGATTGCATCTTGATATCGGAATTTGATTGATATGGCATGGAATTGCTTCCCCTGGTCAGCTGCAGCTGTTGGACTAGCACATGCATCAATGGCACTAGAGAGGCTGAACTCATTAGGCTTCACCCCCTCCCTTGCCATCTCTCTGTACAGCTTCACAGCCCCTTCAGAATCTCCAGCTTGAGCATAGCAAGACAGCATTGCAGACCAAGCGACATTAATGTCCTTCCCCTCGATCTTTCTGAAAACAGATTAGCACATAGCTTGATTACAGTAGCGAAGCTCAATTGTGTTGGCTTCACGCTGGGCCTTGTGATGGGAGTGCGTTTATCGGCACACGGGAATGATACCTTTAGAATCGCAGACGGTCATTTCTCTTCGCTAATAGAATGGCTCAAACCTTTGCAACCTAAACCAACTAAAAAATAGCACCAAATCATTCAAATGGAGTCAGCTGTCCACCTTTTGGCTGCATATATTCCCCATCTTTGCCACACGCCCAGTACTACATATCTCTCTCGATAAAAACGTTCAACTAAAACATGCAAATGAATAAAATAAAAATTAGATATATGAACGAAATTTAAAAAATAATTAATATACAAAAATACAAAATAGAATATCTAAAAATAAAAACATAGTTGTCATATCCGGCTCGGACATCGATCCGGCCAAGGGCTCGAGTCATTGGGTCACTAGTTCAACCATCGGGTCACTGATTGAACAATCAATTTAATTATTTTAATAAAAAATTATATAAAAAATTATTTTTAAATAAAAAATTTAAGGTCAATATGATAATAAATTTTAACATCTAATGTCATTAAAAACTTTAAATTATAATCATACAAACACATTAGATTAATAATTCAAAATTAATATGTATAACAATCTTTTAAAATTAAATATAAAAATTAAAACACACTTAAAATCTCCTTTTGATTATGCATCGTAGGCTTTTAAGTCTTCTCACTATCAATGTTTTGACCTCCATCTTCACCACTGCCACAACACCATTACTAGCACCACTACTATCAATGTTTAATCATCTTATATAATTAAATGATAAGAGATATGTACCTTATATAAAATATTTTTTTATTTAAGATGGGACATAAGTGGTACTTGAGTAAACCTTTTGTACATATTATTCATGTATATGCATGATTAAACAAAAAATGTTGGTGAAATGATTCTAATATCTAAATAAATTAAAACTAATAATTTATTTTTGCATAATTTAGTTAAATTTAATAAAAATATAGTAATATAAATATAAGACAAACCAAAATAGCTAATTTAGATGTCCAAAATAGATATCAAAAGTAGATTCTATTTTACCTTTAAAATTTTAAAAAATATAAAAAAATTTTTAATATCAAAAATTATCCTAAAAAATAAGATTTAGTAATATTTTGAGATTTTTTATATGCAGATTTAAGACATTTCTATATATTTTTTAAAATATTAATTTTTAATAAAAATGTTTAGTACCTATTGTTGACGCCAAATCACCGGCCTCGAGCGTCCGTCGCCTCCTCCAGCGAGCTCCTCGTGCCTGCAAGCAAGTCCCGGGGGCTGGAGATTCCGGCGGGGACCCTCGATGCTCAAGTCAGTGGTCTGGGCAACAGCCGTGAGCTTGAGGAAGCTCGAAAGAGAAAAAGAGAGAGAGATGGCTCCGAGAAGATCTCTCGCTGTGAGCGTTTAGGGGTGTCATGAGTGTGTTACTTGGTCGAGGTCCCTCTTACCCTCTTTATAGGTGCTTAGAGTTTGTCTGGCTTGACTAGTTGAGGCCTTGTAATGATGACCTTGATGGGTGAAGTGTCAGAGCTGATGTCTGTGAGGCATGGGGTTCTACCACTTGTCAGAGCATTTAAGGTGATGGCAACAATGACAGAGCTTGCTTCCTTCTTTGATATGTCAGGACTGCAGGTCAAGTCCCATCAAAGTGCATGGCTGCAACTAGTTGGTGGGTCCTGTCCCATCGGAGAGGGGAAAGCCAGGGCCAAGAAGGGCCGGCTAGTATGGTCGGGGATGACTCGGCGGGCCTGAAGACGCCGGGGCCGAGATGGGCCGGCCAAGGATGGCTGGGGCCGGCTGAGAAGCGTCGAGGCCGACCGAAAGGGGCCGGGGCCGCCTAGCTTGGACACGCCGGGGGCCGGCTAGGAGAATGCCGGGGCCGGACTGGGAGATGCCAAGGCCGGCTGGGGAGTGCCGGGGCCCTAGCTTGGACATGCCGGGGCCGACTAGGAGAGTGCCGGGACAGGCTGGGAGAGTGCTGGGGCCTCCTAGCTTGGACATGCCGGGGCCGGCTAGAAGAGTGCCGAGGTCGGCTGGGAGATGCCGAGGCCGGCTGGGAGAGTGCCGGGCCGCCTAGCTTGGACACGCCGGGGGCTGGCTAGAGAGTGCCGGGGCCGGCTGGGAGAGTGCCGAGGCCGCCTAGCTTGGACACGTCAGGGGCCGGCTAGGAGAGTGCCTGGGCCGGCTGGGAGAGTACCGGGGCCGCCTAGCTTGGACACGCCGGGGGATGGCTGGGAGAGTACCGGGGCCGCCTAGCTTGGACATGCCGGGGGACGGCTAGGAGAGTGTCGGGCCGCTTGGGAAGGTGCGGGTGTCAGCTTTGGAGGCATCGGCCATGGAGCTGTCAGCCTTGGAGGTGCCGGACATAGAGCTATCGGCCGTGGAGGTGTCGGCCATCGGGGTTCGGCCATGGAGCTGTCGACCGTGGAGCTATCGGCCATGGAGCTGCCGGCCTTGGAGCTGTCAGCCTTGGAGCTGCCGGCCTTGGAGCTGTCGGCCTTGGAGGTGTCGGCTATGGAGCTACCGACCTTGGAGCTGTCGGCCTTGGAGCTGTCGGCCATGGAGCTGCTGACCTTGAAGCTGTCGGCCTTGGAGTGTCGGCTATGGAGCTGTCGGCCTTGGAGGTGTCAGCCATGGAGCTGTCGCCGTGGAGGTGTCGGCCATCGGGGTTCGGCCATGGAGCTGTCGGCCGTGGAGGTGTCGGCCATCGGGGTTCGGCCATGGAGCTGTGGCCTTGGAGCTGTCGGCCATGGAGCTACTGGCCTTGGAGCTGTTGGCCATGGAGCTACCGACCTTGGAGCTGTCGGCCTTGGAGCAATTAGGTATGCATGGCTTTATGAGGCCATAAACGTTACCATGGCCGAAGGGCCCTTTGGAGGCCAAAGGGGGGCTCTGTCGGTTTCCTTCCTCCACGATTCTCTGATGGCGTTGGATCAGCCACATCAGATGCCCCCTCACCCCTGACGAAGCAAGCCCACCCCAATAAGGCGAAAGGGGCGTCACCTCCCAAGTGGCTGATCCTCACCTGACTTTGGGATCTTTATCCTTTGACATGAAGTTTGGATGTGGGTGCCCATCAACTGTGAGCTGAGGAGTTGACCTCTCCCAGCTGTGAGCTATCTTGGGGCCTCTTGATAGCTGAAAGTAACCAGTGACAAGTTGCAAGTGTACAATTTAAACGAAGGTATTACCCGATTGGCCGTTGGCCGCTAATGCAGGGCTGAAGCCGCTGAGGCTGAAATGTAGCCGTTGAGGCTGTGATAAAGTTGCTGAGGCAAAGTTGAGGACATTGAGAACCTTTTGAACCCTGGAGGGTGACCTGAGAGTTGAGAGTCGTCAGGTGCCTTTTATAACGAGCTGACCTCGAGCTTTTTGTGCTGAGCTGGGGTCAAGCTTAGAGTGCCGATGCTTGGGGTCGACCGAGGTCTTCCCTACTGGACCCGAGCTTAAGGTGCCGGCGCTTGGGGTCGACTGAGGTCTTCCCTGCTGGACCGGCTTTTTGTGCCGACCGGGGTCGGGCTTTAGCCACCGACGGGTGTCGGGCTTCATGCCTGGCTGGTGCAGGGCTTTAGTGGCCGACGGGTATTGGGCTTCATGCCTGGCTGGCCTAGGGCTGTAGGTGTCGATGGGTGTCGGGCTTCATGCCTGGCTGGTGCAGGGCTTCAGGTGCCGATGGGTGTCGGGCTTCATGCCTGGCTGGCCCAGGTCTTCAGGTGCCGACGGGTGTCGGGCTTCATGCTTGACTGGCCTAGGGCTTTAGGTGCTGACCGGGGTTGGGCTTCATGCCTGGCTGGCCCAGGGCTTTGTGCCGACCGGGGTCAGGCTTTATGCCTGGCTGGTACAGGGCTTCAGGTGCCGATGGGTGTCGGGCTTCATGCCTGGCTAGTGCAGGGCTTCAGGTGTCGATGGGTGTCGCTTCATGCCTGGTTAGCCCAGGGCTTTTTGTGCCAACCAGGGTCGGGCTTCATGCCTGGCTGGTGCAGGGCTTCAGGTGCCGACGGGTGTTGGGCTTCATCCTGGCTGGTGCAGGGCTTAAGGTGCCGATGGGTGTCGGGCTTCATGCCTGGCTAGCCCAGGGCTTTGGGTGCCGACCGGGGTCAGGCTTCATGCCTGGCTGGCCTAGGGCTTTAGGTGCCGATGGGTGTCGGGCTTCATGCCTGGCTGGCCCAAGGCTTTTTGTGCCGACCGGGGTTGGGCTTCATGCCTGGCTGGCCCAGGGCTTTGTGCCGACGGGGTCAGGCTTTATGCCTGGCTGGTACAGGGCTTGAGGTGCCGATGGGTGTCGGGCTTCATGCCTGGCTGGTGCAGGGCTTCAGGTGCCGATGGGTGTCGGGCTTCATGCCTGGCTGGCCCAGGGCTTTGGGTGCCAACCGGGGTCGGGCTTCATGCCTGGCTGGCCCAGGGCTTTAGGTGCCGACAGGTGTCGGGCTTCATGCCTGGCTGGTACAGGGCTTCAGGTGCCGATGGGTGTCGGGCTTCATGCCTGGTTGGCCCAGGACTTTAGGTGCCGACCGGGGTCGGGCTTCATGCTTGGCTGGCCCAGGGCTTTTTGTGCCGATCGGGGTCGGGCTTCATGCCTGGCTGGCCCAGGGCTTTTTGTGCTGACCGAGGTCGGGCTTTATGCCTGGCTGGCCCAGGGCTTTGGGTGCCGACCAAGGTCGGGTTTCATGCCTGGCTGGCCTAGGGCTTTTTGTGCCGACCGGTTGGGCTTTATGCCTGGCTGGCCCAGGGCTTTGTGCCGATCGGGGTCGGGCTTTTTGCCTGGCTGGCCCAGGTCTTTTTGTGCCGACCGAGGTTGGGCTTTATGCCTGGCTGGCCTAGGGCTTTGGGTGCTGACCGGGGTCAGGCTTCATGCCTGGCTGGCCTAGGGCTTTGGGTGCCGACCGGGGTCGGGCTTCATGCCTGGCTGGCCCAGGGCTTTGGGTGCCGACCGGAGGGGCTTCATGCCTGGCTGGCCCAGGGCTTTAGGTGCCGATGGATGTCCGGCTTCATGCCTGGCTAGCCCATGGCTTTTTGTGCTGACTAGGGTCGGGCTTCATGCCTGGCTGGCCTAGGGCTTTGTGCCGATCGAGGTCGGGCTTTATGCCTGGCTGGTGCAGGGCTTCAGGTGCCGATGGGTGTTGGGCTTCATGCCTGGCTGGTGTAGGGC
This sequence comes from Calamus simplicifolius, assembly GCA_900491605.1. Classification (NCBI taxonomy): domain Eukaryota; kingdom Viridiplantae; phylum Streptophyta; class Magnoliopsida; order Arecales; family Arecaceae; genus Calamus; species Calamus simplicifolius. Next base: position 402,452 of record UESW01004157.1, read on the forward strand.
TTTAGGTGCCGACGGGTGTCGGGCTTCATGCCTGGCTAGCCCAGGGCTTTGGATGCTGACCGGGGTCAGGCTTCATGCCTGGCTGGCCCAGGGCTTTAAGTGCCGACCGGGGTCAGGCTTCATGCCTGGCTGGCCCAGGGCTTTAGGTGCCGACGGGTGTCGAGCTTCATGCCTGGCTGGCCCAGGGCTTTTTGTATGCCAAAGCGAGGTTGGCCTTGGATGTTGATGCAAGGTAGATCTTCCCTGCATGATATTTTTAAGTCTTAATGAAAGAAAACTGTCTTAAGTGCAATATACTTAGCTCTTGTAGCACCTATGTTTTTCCTTTTGTGGGTTTGAGCACTTCTGCCCGCTGGTGGTCTGCCCCCCAAGGAGTCATGTTAGTCGGATTGGAAGTGTCGTTGCCCTTACTTGGGCCTTCCCTCGCATTGGAGGCCAGGACGAGATGCCTGTGGCCGGAAAGAAGCTGGAAACCGGGACAAAGCTGGAGTCCATTGAGGAGAGCCTCGACTGTTGGCCGTCATTGAAGATGAATGGCTGGGAGAGTCCATCGAGGGTGTTGCTGAGAGTAAAAAGGTCGGAGGAGTTGCTGGGAGGGCTCTTTGCCTAGCTTTTTCTTTGAAGAGATTGATTGCCCTTGGTGCTGAAGCTTAAGAGCAGCAGTCAAAGCCTTTTGTCCTCATCTTCTTCCTTGCATTAATTGCAACAACACCTCTTGGCTTGCTCTGGCCGATTGTTGAGCCTTTGAGTGAGCTCCTCCAGCCGCCGGTGTTGTTCATCCATATGCTTCCTCATCTTATGATTAAGGTCCTCCCCGTATGACTCGAAAGACTAACAGAAGGCAGGAGATCGGTGGTGCTCAGGTGAAGCTTGATGGTGATAAGCTTCTCTGTGAGGAGATTTTCCGCGAGCGGATCACTAGCCAACTGGTGCAGCTATCATGAGCGATGTGAGAGGCTTGGGGTGCTGCTGAGTGGCCCCCAAGTGTTGCTTATGCAGTTCATGAACTACTACTTTCAAAGCTTGATCTTGCCGATTGAGGATGGCCAACTGGTTAATCAGAGCAGCTGAAGTTGGTGGTGAAGGAGGGGCAGAGAGAGAGACTGGTCTTTTGTCGCCCAGTGCGATGTGGATGCCCCCCAGCACGACTGGTAAGAACCTCTGGCATGCACATCACCACCATAGCTATCTTAGAGGGGATGAAGACTTATAGCTCAAGGAGACAGAGCTTTCTTTCCTTCAACACGTCCACCCTTCCTGGTGCGCCAATCTGTTGACGCCAAATCACCGGCCTCGAGCGTCCGGTCGCCTCCTCCAGCGAGCTCCTCGCGCCTGCAAGCAAGTCCCAGGGGCCGAAGATTCCGGCAGGGACCCTCCGACGCTCAAGTCAGTGGTCTGGGCAACAGCCGTGAGCTTGAGGAAGCTCGAAAGAGAAAGGGAGAGAGAGATGGCTCTGAGAAGATCTCTCACTATGAGCGTTTAGGGGTGTCATGAGTGTGTTACCTGGTCGAGGTCCCTCTTACCCTCTTTATAGGTGCTTAGAGTTTGTCTGGCTTGACTAGTTGAGGCCTTGTAATGATGACCTTGATGGGTGAAGTGTCAGAGCTGATGTCTGTGAGGCATGGGGTTCTACCACTTGTCAGAGCATTTAAGGTGATGACAGCAATGGCAGAGCTTGCTTCCTTCTTTGATATGTCAGGACTGCAGGTCAAGTCCATCAAAGTGCGTGGCTGCAGCTAGTTGGTGGGTCCTGTCCCATCGGAGAGGGGAAAGCCGGGGTCGAGAAGGGCCGGCCAGGATGGCTGGGGACGACTCGGCAGGCCTGAAGACGCCGGGGCCGAGAGGGGCCGGCCAAGGATGGCCGGGGCCGGCTGAGAAGCATCGGGGCCGGCCGGAAGGGGCCGGGGCCGCCTAGCTTGGACACGCCGGGGGCCGGCTAGGAGAGTGCCGGGGCCGGCTGGGAGATGTCGGGGCCAGCTGGGAGAGTGCCGGGCCACCTAGCTTGGACATGCTGGGGCCGGCTAGGACAGTGCCGGGGCCGGCTGGGAGAGTGTCGAGGCCGCCTAGCTTGGACATGCCGGGCCGGCTGGGAGATGCCGGGGCCGGCTGGGAGAGTGCCGGGGCCGCCTAGCTTGGACACGCCGGGGGCTGGCTAGGAGAGTGCCGGGGCCGCCTGGGAGAGTGTCGGGGCCGCCTAGCTTGGACATGCCGAGGCCGGCTAGGAGAGTGCCGGGGCCGGCTAGGAGAGTGCCGGGGCCGCCTAGCTTGGACACGCCTGGGGCCGGCTAGGAGAGTGTCGGGCCGCTTGGGAAGGTACCGGGTGTCAGCCTTGGAGGCGTTGGCCATGGAGCTGTCGGCCTTGAAGGTGCCAGCCATAGAGCTGTCGGCCATGGAGGTGTCGGCCATCGGGGTTCGGCCATGGAGCTGTCGGCCATGGAGCTGCCGGCCTTGGAGGTGTCGGCCTTGGAGGTGTCGGCCATGGAGCTGCCGGCCTTGGAGCTATCGGCCTTGGAGCTGTCGGCCTTGGAGGTGTCGGCTATGGATCTGTCATCCTTGGAGGTGTCATCCATGGAGCTATCGGCCGTGGAGGTGTCGGCCATCGGGGTTCGGCCATGGAGCTGTCGGCCATGGAGGTGTCGGCCATCGGGGTTTGGCCATGGAGCTGTCGGCCTTGGAGCTGTCGGCCTTGGAGCTATCGGCTATGGAGCTGCCGGCCTTGGAGCTGTTGGCCATGGAGCTGCCAGCCTTGGAGCTGTCGGCCTTGGAGCAATTGGGTATGCGTGGCTTTATGAGGCCATAAACGTTACCGTGGCCGAAGGGCCCTTTGGAGGCCAAAGGGGGCTCCGTCGGTTTCCTTCCTCCACGATTCTCTGATGGCATTGGATCAGCCACATCACCTATAATTAATTTTAATTTTTTTATTTATCTCCTATTTTTGTTAAGAAAATAAAAAAAATGAAATCATCTTTAACAAAGATATTTCATAATTAATCTAGAAAAAAAACCCCAAGCCCTCCTCCATTGGACGACTCCAAACCCCCTTTTGTCCCCAAATCGCGAGCCCCTTCTTCAACATCGACTACCCCAATTTTGGCTAGCCACTGGATTGGTCAACGCTCTACTACCGGATCATATGGTAGCCGAGCCGATTAGAGTTCGATCGGTGTGCGCCACCTCCCGAGCCCCCACACCCCATCACCGGTAGTGCCTGGCCGTGCTCCATACCTACTCCACCATCGATGGTGGGGTAGCCCTGGTGCCCCAGCAGCACAACAGGGCCACCACTGGTGACACCTCCCTACCATCCCCATGCCCCCACTCTCCATGTTGCATGTCGGCAGCACTCCTCGTCTGCTCCACCATCACACACTGGCAATAGATTTCATCGCTGATGTGGTAAGTGTTGGGTACCCAATGGGCCTGGAATACCTAAATGGACCTTGAAAGCCCATTACCTCCCTATGTGGGTGAATAAGAAATTGAGAGGACATTTAGTCCCATATCGAAAATATTAAGAAAGGAATGTTCACTTATATGAAAATCTCTTCCTTCATGCTTAAGTTTCTTAGGCTCACCATAAGTGAAGAGTTTGAGGGTGATGCTACCATTAGTGTCCCTCCAAGTAACTTATCAGCGGAACGAAAATGCTCTTCCACAAGCTTAAGATATTCTTTAGCTGTTACATTTTCTAGAAGAGTAGACTTAATGTTGTTGGCAATTGTCATTCGCATGAAACTAAGACATAATCTATTAGATCTGTCAAATGCTTTATGTTTTAACTATGTTTTAACTTCTCTGCCTCACTGCTCATATCAGTAATGTTAGTAGGCTTTTCTTCTAATAGTGCCAAGTCAAGATCTAAGACACTTAAATGAAAATTAGGCTTTTCTTCTAATAGTGCCAAGTCAAGATTCAAGACACCTAAATGAAAATTGACTTTCTCACGCCATTCAGAGAAGTTTATACCTTTAAAGATAGTAACAGCAGAAGCATGTACGCATCACCCCCACACATGTGCGAAAGGCGCAATGGGCGCTTTGTAGGCGCACTTTGCATTTCGTACATGCGCATAATTTTTTTCTAGATCGTACGAATCCAACTGTGGAAACTGATCAGATTAAGATGAGGAGCTGAGATCAAACGATGGACCGATGTGATTGATCAAAGCAGTGTTGATCGGCTGATCATGGCTTAAATTGATCACAGCCATTGATGAAAAGACCGTTGACCATCGATTGACCGATCAACAAGACCGTTGGTGATAAGACATCCATTCGATCGGACCGTTGGTGATAAGGTGCCTATCCGATCATACCGTTGGTGATAAAATGATCATCCAATCATGAAGAGGCGTATCAAAGCTGTGCCATGACTTATCTGATCATGGAAATGGCCTATCTGATCATGGAAACAATCTTTCAGATCATGGAAAGGCTTATTGGATCGCCTGATTTGAAGATCACGAAGACGACTGGGCATATCAAGGGTGATAAGCCCTTACCCTCACATCCTTTGATCAAATCCGATCAAAGTAATTCAAATTAAATTAAAACTATAGGGTTGCTTTCAAAGGGCACCTAAAGGCTATAAATAGGACCGTAGACACTTGCATTTCAATCAAAATCCAAATTCAATCCTATTTCTTTTCTCTCTTAGGCATTTGCTTACTCTCCTAAAGGAAGTATAGCTATAGTGCATAGAAAAGAGAGAAGCATTCTTGGTTCGATATTTTGATGAATTATAGTGCTGCATTTATGAAAAGAAGACTATTGTATCCTGAAAGACAATCGTCATACAGACCGTAAGCACCATTGTGAGACAAAATTGTCTTAAGGACATAGAATGAAACTCTAGATTCAGTCTTATCAGTTAGGTAGCCACAATCTGCCCCAACAATCTTAAGACAATTTTGAGTCACGAAAATGCTACTGCAGATGGCTACAATGACTGCCCTCGTTTAAGCTAAGAAACCAGAGAAGTTATCCGAAACTATCTTCAAAAGGAGACAACAGAAGATGCTGTTCTACCTCACAAGTCTGAATCTGGTCAGAGTACTGAATGAAGATCCACTAGTTCTGAAGGAAGAAGAGATCGACAAGCAAGTGATTGCTGCTGTGGAAGCATGAAAGCATTCAGACTTCTTTTGTAAGAACTACATCCTCAATGGTCTGGATAATATCCTGTACAATGTATACAGTAGTATTACTATTGCCAAAGAGTTATGGGCATCCTTGGACAAAAAGTATAAGACAGAGAATGTTGGACATAAGAAGTTTATGGTTTGAAGGTTCTTAAACTATAAAATGGTCGACCATAAAACTATTATGGAGCAAGTCCAAGAGCTTCAGATCTCCTGCATGAGATATATAGAAAAAGTCTCTTAGTGTGTCATTCCAGGTAGCTGCCATCATAAAGAAGCTACCGCCCTTGTGGAAGGACTTCAAGAATTACCTAAAGCATAAGCGAAAGGAGACATGACTTGAAGATCTAATTGTCCGCCTAAGGATCGAGGAAGACAATAAGAGCCAAGACAAGAAGATAGGAGGACAACCTATTGAGCATAAGGCCAACCTCATAGAAGGAAAGAAGAAATGCAAGTTTCTAGATGAAGGCTTTAAACAGAAGAAGGGCAATCCAAAGAAATATAAGTTCAAGGGAAAATGCTTTGTCTATGAAAAGCAAGGACACAAATCCAAGGACTGACGTTTCAAGAAGAAAGAAAAGAAAGAGGTCAACATTACTTAAACCATATCCTAAGAAGTATTCAAGATGATGCTGTCAGCTATTGCATTTGAAGAAAATATGGTTGACAAAGCTAATGAGTGGTACGTCGATACTATAGCTACCAGACATGTTTACTCTGATAAGAGTATGTTCTCATCATATACTTCTATCAATGGTAGAAATCTGGTTATGGATAACTCCGCTACATCCAAGATAGAAGGACTTGGCTGCATTATTTTAAAGATGACATCTAGCAAGGAGCTTCTACTAAATGATGTGCTACATGTCCCTGACATCCGAAATAATCTTATATCAGGCTTCCTCCTAAGCAAACATTGCTTTAGGATGATTTTTGAGTCCGACAAATTTGTACTCAGTAAGGGAGGGATATTAATTGGAAGGGATTACTTGAATAATGAATTATTAAAGGTAAATGTAATGACTGTACATAGAAACCTTGAAATGAATAAAGCTTCTTCTTCTGCTTATATGGTTGACTCTTCTTGTTTATGGCATGATAGATTAGGACATATGAATTTTAATTCATTATAAAATTTAATAAAATTAGAATTATTACCTAATCATAAAATTGATCCATATTATAAGTGTGAAGTGTGGGTTGAAGCTAAGTTAGCAAAACATCATTTCCTTCAGTAGAAAAAAATACTGAACCTCTTGACTTAATTCACAATGATTTATGTGACTTAAAGTCAGTTCAAACTCGAGGAGATAAAAAGTATTTTATAATATTTATTGATGATTCAATAAGATACTGCTATGTGTATCTACTAAAGTCTAAAGATGAGGCTTTAGAAATATTTAAATGTTATAAGAATGAAGTTGAAAATTAACTTGGTAAAAAGATTAAGGCTATAAGGAGTGATAGAGGTGGAGAATATGATGCACCTTTTGACAAATTCTGTCAAGAGCATGGCATTATTCATCAAANCCTCGCCTCCTTCTCCTCAAGTCGAAGAAGGAAAAGAAAAAAAAAATGGCGGCGCCTCTCGCCCGTCTCTCCCGGAGAGCCCTCCCCTCCTCCTCTCGTCTCCTCCCCCTTCTTCGTCCCCTCTCCACCGAGGCCTCCGCCGTGGCCGCCTCGGCGCCACCTCCGCCTCCGCCGACTTTGGCGGATCACGTGAAGTGGGATTACCGGGGGCAGCGGCGGGTCATCCCCCTGGGGCAGTGGGTGCCTAAGATCGCCGTCGACGCCTACGTCGCCCCCAACGTCGTCCTTGCCGGCCAGGTCACTGTCTACGACGGCGCCTCCGTCTGGAACGGATCCGTCCTGCGTGGCGACCTCAACAAGATCACCGTCGGCTTTTGCTCCAACGTCCAGGAGCGCTGCGTCGTCCACGCCGCCTGGTCCTCCCCCACAGGTCTCCCATTCGATCTCCCAATTGATCCCATTCTTGTTCAGATTTGATCAATTCGATTGCTCTAAACTTAATCTGAAAACCTGAATGGAAATGGTGAACGTTTTGATGCTTGATTAGAATGGAGCTAGGTTTAGGGATCGGTGTTTCATTATGATATTTTATTTCCCCTTTTATCAAAAAATTCAGAAGCCTTATCCAATAGGGGAGGGATTCGCTGCTAGCGGTGAACCCAATGCCTTGAGGCTTTTATAAGGGCTTTTTAAACAATTCATTTTTGAAGCTTGTTCGCTAGATTTTGATACGTTCACTAGGACAGCAGGTAGCATTCTGCGTGATGTGGCTGATCACGCCACGTATAGGCTACCAAAAGAGACGATTGACGGAATCTTGGATCCCAAGGTTTCTTCGGCCTTTGACTCCCGGCCCTCTCGGCCTCGGACTCCGGATTCTTTCGGCCTCGGATTTCAAGTTCCCTCGGTCTCGAGCCATCTGACATTGCCACATGGCCCATAGCCATCTGCAGTTGCCACATGGTTCACTAACTATCTGCAACCGCGCATGGCCACTATCTGTTACAGTGCACGCCTGATGCGACTAGGCCCGCTTGTCATGCGCTGCATCTGGCAGGGGACTGGCAGGATGAGATACCTCTAACATGCTCAGTATTTGTTGCGACCTATCCTTGTGAGTCTTGCCGTCTATTCACTATCAGACAATAACATCTCAGAATCAACCACCTTCCTAAAACGGAAAAAAAAAGACCTTCAGACAGGTATAAGTACCTTCGCTCGCAACGAGAGAAGGGATCCGAACTCAAGCTCTCTAGCTATTTTTTATTAGCTTTTTCTTCACTGTTTCCAAGTTGCTTACTTGAGCGTCGGAGGGTTCCCACCGGTGAAACCGGTTCTTGGGGACTTTCTTGCAGGAACTTCGTTGAGGAGGAGGCTCTCCATTACTTCGAGGAACGCAATTTGGTGGCAACAGATTGGCGCGCCAGGGAGGAGGAAAAGGTAGATAGCTTTGAACCAGCCAGCTACAGACCCTCTTTTCCTAAGCAATCGAGAAGATGATGGTGACGCGCACACAGGAGGTTTTCACCAGCTGCGCTGGGAGGCTTCGCCAGGGAGCTGAGCAGCCGGAGACTGGTCCCCTTACTCCCCAGGCCGGCGTTTCTGCACAGCCAGTGCCACCACACCAAGATAATCGAATCGCTGCCCTAACCACGCAAGTCCAATCACTTGTGGCGGTGGTTCAGGTGCTGTAACAACATCTAGTGGCTACGCAGCGGCACTCGAAACCGCTCTCGTCGGTCTCGGGGATGGTCCAATCCAATCAACAGTCCACCCGCGGGAGATCTCCTGTTCGGGAGACCTGCCGTCGCCATGCCTCATCCAGGCATCACCGCCAGGAGGCCTCCAAGTGGCTCCGGTTTTCTTCTCGCCACATCAGTGCTTCTCCCAAGCGGCGGCATGGGAGGACATGGAGCGCACACGTCCGCATCGACGCCACCCCTTCCTATCCTCGGAATCTTCGAAGGAGGGGTCCTTCGACGGCCGAATCATTCGCCGGGCCGAATCATTCGCCGGGCCGAGCGACGACTAGATGAGTATAACCAGCGGCTGGAGGAGCTCAATCGCAGAATCATAAACCCGCCAGAGGCGAATTATGACAGCCATCCTCCGCCTTCCTGTCGCATCATGAAGGAACCGATCTCGATCCGGTTCCGCCTTCCTTAACTGGACCGTACGATGGCACCACCGACCCTTTGGACCATCTGAAGAGCTACAAGGTCCTCATGCAAGTCTAAGGGGCGACCGACTCCCTCCTCTGCATCGCCTTCCCCGCCATCCTTCGGAAGACTGCCCGTGCTTGGTACTTTCGCTTGCCACTGCGCAGCATCAACTCCTTCTGGCAGCTGGAGAGGGCCTTCCTAGCGCACTTCGATACGTGTCGGAAGATCCCGCGGGTGGTCGACAGTTTGTTCGCCGTTCAGCAGAGGAGCGGTGAGTCGTTAAGGGACTTTGTAGCCCGGTTCAAAGAGGCCGCGCTCAAAGTCTACAATCTCGAAGACTCAGTGGCCACTCTGGCCTTGAAGCGAGGGCTCCGCTCATCTTGTTTCGCCTACTCCCTCGACAAGAAGCCCTTCGGTTCCTATGCCGAACTGCTGAGCCGGGCGCAGAAGTACATCCGCGCCAACGAGACCGACTCTTCCTAGCGCGAGGCGGATGGGGGTTCCAGCAAGAAGCAGGCCCGTCCTGAGCCTGTTGAGGCTCGACCCAGGAGGCCTGAGCCTCCACGCCGACCGGACAACCGACCGCGAGCACTCGCCCCTGGGGAGGGACCCTTTACCCCCTACTCGCTCCAATATCCCACATCCTGATGAAAATCGAGGGCTAATCGTATCTCCAGCACCCTCCTCCCATGAAGCCAGGGACCTCCCGCAACAAAAATTTTTACTGTCATTTTCATCGGAACCATGGCCACAATACCGAAGACTATTGCCAGTTGAAAAAGGCGATTAAGGATCTCATCCAACGCGGCCACCTGAGAAAGTTCGTCCACAGGGGGAACCCGAATGCGCCCGGCCCATCGGCACCTTCACCTTCCCAGGTCAGCATCGATAATGCCCCAATGGAGAAGACTGTGGCTATGATTTCCTGGGGGCAGGCAGCACTTCGAAGAGGCCGTGGGGGGAGGGGGATGAAGGGTTAGATCCTGTAATTCCCTTTTTTAAAAGGGACCTAAAGGGGGTAGTTAATAACAATGATGACAGCGTCGTCGCGTCAATGACGATCGCGAAACACCCTGTAAAGAGAATTTTGGTTGACAGTGGAAGTTCGGTCGATGTTCTCAGTTATGATGCCTTTGTTCAAATGGACTTGTCCTTTAGCTCCCTTCGGCCTGTGACCATGCCCCTAATGGGCTTCATCGGAGACTTCATGAGGGTTGAGGGAGAGATCACTCTCTCGGTCACAGTCGGGACGCCGCCGTATCAGAGCACGGTCTTCATGAACTTTCTGGTTGTCCGAGTTTCCTTGGCCTACAATGCCATCCTCGGGACACCCGGTCTGAACCTTCTAGACGTCGTCATCTCCACCAAGAGGCTGCTTGTAAGATTTTTCACTCGTGAGGGAGTCAGGGAGATGTGCAGGGAGCGGAACCCAATGCCGCTCTGCTATCATACAGCCCTCAGCCCTCAGGGGCTGATGGCTTCACCATTGCATGAGTCACTTGACCCCCGAGATTCGAAGAGAAGGGGAGAGTCGGTCGAGTATTTGTTGACCTTTTCGCTGGGGGAGGATTCGGTGAGAACGGTCCAGATCGGGGCCCTTCTCCCCAAGGAGGCACGAGATCAACTTCTCGCTTTCCTGCGAGCCAATTCTGACATCTTCGCTTGGTCGGCGTCCGACATGTCAGGCATACCTAGAGAGATAATCACCCATCAGCTCAACATCAACATAGGTGTCGGCCTGTCCGATAAAAGAAGAGGAGCTTTGCCCTCGATCGGCAGAAGGCCATTGACGAGGAGGTCCGCAAGCTAGTGGCTGCCGGCCACATCCGGAAGGTCCACTATCCGGACTGGCTGACCAATGTGATGATGGTCCGTAAGGCTAGCGGGAGCTGAAGGATGTGTCGACTTCACCGATCTTAACAAGGCGTGCCCCAAGTATAGCTTCCTACTGCCTTGGATCGATCAGTTGGTGGATGCGACGTCTAGCGACGAGACCCTCAGCTTCATGGACGCCTTCTCATGGTGTAACCAAATCAAGATGGATCCGGCGGACGAGGAAGCTACTTCATTCGTGACTGAGAAGGGCATATACTGTTACAAGGTAATGTCCTTCGGACTAAAGAATGCTGGAGCCACATACCAGAGGCTGATTAATAAGGTCTTTGAGGACCAGATCGGGTGCAACATGGAGGTATACGTGAATGACATACTGGCCAAAAGTATCCGCATCGATGACCATGTTGCTGACTTGGCGGAGACCTTTAGCAATTTTCGCCGATTCCAGATAAGGCTGCATCCCCGCAAGTGCGCCTTTGGGGTTACAGCAGGCAAATTCCTAGGCTTCATGGTGACACAGCGGGGGATCGAGGTGAACCCCGATAAGATCCGAGCCATCCTTGACATGAGGCCCCCAGCTAACAAAAAGGAGATGCAGTGTTTGATTGGAAGAGTAGCAGCTCTGAGCCATTTCCTATCCAAGTCAGCAGAGAGATGCCTACCCTTCTTCAAAGCACTGCGCAAGATCAACGGCTTCGAGTGGACAAAGGAGTATCAGAAAGCCTTCGAGAAGCTGAAGGAATTCATGTCCACTCCACCGTTGCTGTTCAAACCGCGTGGCGGGAAGGAGCTCTTCATCTATCTCGCGGCTTTCCTCGAAGCGGTCAGCTTCGTGCTCGTCCGCATGGACGCCGACGGGATGCAAAGGCCGGTTTATTATACCAGCAAGGTACTTCATGACGCGGAGACCAGGTATTCCAAAATTGAAAAGATCATTTTTTTTCCTTGATCGTCTCTGTTCAGCGCTTCAAGCCTTACTTCCAAACCCACCCTATCGTGCGTGGTGCTTACGGACCAGCCGTTCAGAACGATCTTGTCTCGTCCTGACACCTCCAGCCGGCTGGCGAAGTGGACCATCAAGTTAGGGGAATTTGACTTGTCATTTCGGCCAAGGTCGGCGATGAAGTTCCAGGTGTTAGCTGACTTCCTGGTTGAGTGCACGTGGACTGAGGAGCAACCGGAGGAACCTTACTCGGCGTTCTCAGACATAACGGCCGAGGCAGGAAGAGAGGACTGGATCCTCCATGTGGATGGCGCGTCGAATTCTCAAGGGAGTGGAACCGGGCTCATCCTAGCAAGCCCAGAGGGAGAGGCAGTGGAGTATGCCCTGCATTTCCTTTTCCTCGCCACCAATAAAAGCAGAGTATGAAGCCTTGCTAGCGGGAATGAAGCTAGCTAAGGAGCTCGGAGTAAAGCATCTCAAAGCCTTCACCGACTCTCGACTTGTCTCCGGACAGATCACTGGAGAGTACGAGGCCCGAGATCCCATTATGTCCCGTTACCTGAGTAAGGTCCAATTACAGGCCTCTCTTTTTGCTTATTTTTGTGTCAGTTACATTCCCAGGGGTAAGAACGCTAGAGCTGACGCATATCCCGTTTGGCCACCTTGGCCGACGGGGCCCTGGGAAGGACATACGTAGAGCATCTGGAGGTCCCGAGCATCGAGGCCACCGAGGAGGCCCTGCCGATCATCCAGGAGCCCACTTGGATAGACGCTTACGTTCAGTACCTTATCGATGGTGCCCTCTTCGAGGATCCGACGGAAGCCAAGCTACTCAAGCGGCGAGCCTCCAAATTTCTGATACTGAACGGGCAGCTATACCGAAGGCTTTTCTCATACCCAATCCTCAAGTGCGTTGGCCCTACGGACGCCGATTACATCCTTCGTGAGATCTACGAGGGCATATGTGGAAGCCACCTGGGGGGCAGAGCGTTGGCGTACAAGGCTCTACGTTAGGGGTATTATTGGCTCACAATGAAGGAAGATGCCTCCGAGCTAGTTCGAAGATGCGATAGTGTCAGCGACACGCCAACATCCAACGGCAGCCGACCTCTCAGCTGAGCCCCCTGACGACCCCGTGGCCCTTTGCTCAGTGGGGGATGGACATTTTAAGACCATTTCACCCGGCCTTTGACCAACATAGGTTCCTACTAGTTGCCGTCGATCACTTCATCAAATGGGTTGAGGCCAAGGCACTAGCGAAGATCACCGAGGGCAAGGTGAGATCTTTCTTCTGGAAGTCCATAATCTGCCGATTCGGATTGCTACATACCCTCATCACCGACAACGATCGGCAATTCGACATTGCCCCCTTCAGAGCATTTTGCACTGAGCTGGGCATCCATCAGCGGTTTACCTCGTCGGTCATCCTCAAACCAACGGGGCAGCGAGGTGACGAACCGCACTATCCTTCAAGGGCTCAGAGCACGGTTAGATGACTTCAAAGGAAGATGGGTGAAGGAACTCCCCAACGTGGGCCTATCACACGACGCTGCGGGGTCCTACCGGGAAGACCCCCTTCAGCCTCGTGTTCGGATCTGAGGCTATCATTCCTGTGGAGATTGGCATCCCGAGTCCTTGGACGGAGTCGTATGATAAGGAGGATAACTCAAGCCGACTGCGAGCCAACCTCGACCTCATCAAGGAGGTGCGCGATCGGAACGGCTCAGGATGGCTGCCTATGCCAGCGAACCGCGAGGTACTACAACACTCGTGTCCGCCCTAGGGCATTTCTGCCAGGGGATTTGGTCCTCAGGCGGGCCAAGGTTTCAAAACCGACAGAAGGAGGTAAGCTGTCACCAAACTGGGAAGGACCCTACCAGGTCACCGAGTCCCTCTACCACAGAGCATACCGGATCGAGGGACTTGATGGGAAGCCACTCCCTCGAACTTGGAATTCTGACAATCTCCGTTGGTACTATCAGTAATGTACATCAACATTTGATTATGGATTTAAATATTTCATTCTTTCGTGAACTTGAAATAACTCATCCTTTTCGGCTAATAAAGATATGTTCGAGTATCTCACCCTTTTAACCAAAAGCCCGACTCCAATCGGCATTGAAAGCCCGAGGCCAGCTCAGCACAAAAGCCCGACTCCGATCGGCACTGAAAGCCTGAGGCTAGCTCGGCACAAAAGCCCGACTCTGGTCGGCACTGAAAGCCGAGGCCAGCTCGGTACAAAAGTCCGACTCCGGTCGGCACTGAAAGCCCGAGGCCAGCTCGGCACAAAAGTCGACTCGGCGGCAAAAGCCCGAGGCCAGCTCGGCACAAAAGCCTAACTTCGATCGGCACTGAAAGCCCGAGGCCAGCTCGGCTCAAAAGCCTGACTTCGGTTGGCACTGAAAGCCCGAGGCCAGCTCGGCACAAAAGCCCAACTTCGGTCAGTGCTGAAAGTCCGAGACCAGCTCGGCACAAAAGCCCAACTTCGGTCAGTGCTGAAAGTCCGAGACCAGCTCGACACCTAAGGACTGACCCCAACTAGCCCTAAAGCCCTGATGATCGATCGACGTTGCAGACCTATTGCAAGATCGACACCCCGAGGCCGACCTCGAATTTTCACAAAGGAAAGTCCCAAAGCTGGCCTCAATACTTCCCCAGGGATCCAATACCACACGGCAATGAAGTCGCGGACTTGCTCACGGCGAGCAAACGAATACAATGACCCCACCAGGGCCGATGCAGCCCTATCGGAAGTCCTACAAAGGCGGACTAAGTAGAATGCACACTACTTTGAGCTAAGTATTTGAAGAGACTTTTAAGGCGAATTCCAAGGAAAATTAATCATTTTTATTACTTTGTGAATGTTTACAAAATGCCGTCTCAAGTCGGACTTTGGTACAATAACAGAAGTAAAAGAAAAAGTACAAGAGCGGGCTCGGTCGACGCAGATCCACCATCGGACGACTCCGGCCCCTCGAAGACGTCGGCTCAATGTCGTTGAGGCTGGCGACCTCGAAGACTCGCGCAACCTTCTCCTTTCTGTGGCGGAAGCCCTGGAGGTAGGCATCGGCGAAGCCCTCCGCCACTTCTTCAGCAAAGGCAGTGGAGCCTCGGAAGCGCTCCACAGCCTTTGCTGCCGCCATCTCCGCCGCCGCAGCCCTTTCCTCGACGGCTCGGGCTCTCAGAAGGGCATCTTCCACTCGGACGGTGGCATCGGTGGCCCGGGCATCGGCCATCCGGGCTATCTCCTCAGCGCCTTCGGCCCGGCCTTCGAATTCCTTCACCTCCTGGATCGCCATATCCAGTCGGAGTCGGTAGGCCCCCAGCTCGGCCTCGGCAGCGCGGGCATGCCCCAGGTCGGCCGCTCCTTGCCGCCTAGTCTCCTCGACCTCCGCCTGGAATAGCTCTAGGGTCTTCTTGGCCTCCTCGGCCTCCCTTCGAGCTGCCCCCAGTGCCCGCTCGGTCGCCCGGCCTCCCTTCGGGCCGCCTCCAGTGCACCCTCGGCCTCCTCGGCCCTGGCCATGGCGGCCAAGGTCGTCTGGTGGGCGGGTGGCACCGGAGGGCGGTGTCCCTCAAGGCCGACAGAGAGTTCACCGTCTGCACAAGGAAAGCCTTTGTTAGTACACAGTGAAGATTCAAAGGGGGCAGAGGAAACACTTACCCATAAGTGACCGCGAAGGCGTCCCAAAGGATGGCGGGAGCGTCCAATTGGCTGAACTATGCTTGGAGCTCCGGCAAGCAGACCCTCGCCATCAATCGCTCGGTGGTGCGACCGTTGTAGGCAAGGGACACCCAGGGGGGTCCGCCTCGGTCCTCCTTCCCCCGGGGTCGGACGAGGTTGAGGGCGCGGATGTCCTAGCATCTCTATCCGCAGGCGGCCTTCCTCCGGTGCTGGCACGACTGCAAGCTCTGATAGTTTCGCGCCAAGGGCGGCCGGCTCGGCACTCGGGTGAACTGTCGCGGCCCTCAGCTCCTCTGAAGGGGTGTCAGCAGTCAGGTCGATCGCCGAGGCTGCTGATGGGGCGACCGACGGAGCGATCGGTGAAGCAGCTGGTTGGGTGACCGAAGGGGCGGCCTCCTCATCTGCCTGTTGGCCGTCAGGTTGGAGGGCAGGGGCCTGGGGCCGGGGTTTCTTCTTCGATCCTCCTGTCTCACCCGCGGCCCTCCACCTCTTTGCAATCGCCCTCATCAGCATCTCGGTTGGCGGCCTCATATCTACACAGGTCAAGGCAGGACAAAGCCACTCAAAAAAAAAGAAAAAAAGAAGAAGAGGTAGACGAGAAAAGAAGGGTTGAAAGGTCTTCGACTGCTCACCACTGCTAGGGAGGATACTCGCGAGCTGGAGATTTTCCTCAGACAGGAGCTGGTTACAGCGAGGAACCACTACCGACAGCAACTACCCAAATGCCTCCTTGTCCCTTGGGACCACCTTCGAATTCTTGTTTGGTCCTGCGTCCGGGTCCCTCCACCTTGCCCTCATCCCCTTGAGGTCGGCGAAGAGAAATCAGGTCTTCCACCCCTTAACAGACGTGGGGAGACCTAACCGGAGGGCTCGGCCATGCCTAGGCTGGAACACCTACCAACCCGATTGTTGGCGAAGGGTGTAGAAGCTACGAAAAAGGGACCCTGGCCTCTACACTCTAAAGGTGACACAATACCAAGAAACCGCAGATGGTCCGAATGGAATTCGGGACCAACTGCGTGGGCACTAAGGAAAATAGATCAAGAAGGCTGATGATGAAGGGATGGAGAGGTAGTTGGAGGCCCTTCTTGAAGAATGCCTCATACAGAGCGATCCTTTCGGGATGGGAGGATGTCATCCTGTCATCGGGGGTGGGGAGGAACAGCCGAATGCTGCTCGGAACCCTATATCGAGCCCTAATGTTGGCTAATTCTTGATCGGTCAGGATGGAGCGGTCCTTCCTGGGATTCCGCCCTAGCCCTAGGTGGAGGACCAGCAGCCATCGGACGACCCCTGGCGGGGGCCCGGCTGACAATCCGCCGTTGAGACAGAGGAACGAAGTCCTCGAAGGAAGGAGAGGGAGAGAAGGACCACGCAGGCGTGGGGGATAGGGAAGCTCGCACCCGCGAGGACAGACGATCCTCAGGTGGGGCAGAAGATGACCAAGAAGAAGAAGAGGAAGCCATGAAGGAAAAACCTGGAAGGATCGGGATGACTAACCTGGATGAAAGAAAAGAGCGGCGAGAGAGGCAGCAAGGCTCGGAAAGAAGAGGCTTGGGCAAGGTACGGGCTTGAAGACGAAGACGGAGGTTTCAGAAGCGAAGTATTAGGTCCAAGGCCCCCCCTGCTTTACATCATTTTCGAATTGTTCCGCCTGATCCAGTAGGCCACGTGCACACCGCTATTGGCGAGGTCACCTCGACCAACTCCCGACGCATGGAGCGCACTGCTTAATGCCAGTCACGGGACGTCGATGACGTCAGTACAATGATGGCATCGATGGCGGTGGCCTTTCCGTGGGTTTCGAAAGGATTCCCCCATTTTGAGAAGGATCTTCACGGAACTGACGGTGTGGATTGACTGGAGCAGAGGCGTTACGACTTCCCTCATCATTTGCGTTGAAGGGTTTCTATCCCCGGGGACATGTGCCCCTCTACGGTTGGAAACACATCGGGATCAGCCATTTGGAGGCTTCGCGCCCCTTTCGCCAGGCAGGGAGTGGCCTCACCTCGTCTTAGGGGTGGGGAGGCATTTGATGTGGCTGATCAGGCCACGTGTAGGCTAACTGGAGAGACGAGTGATGAAACCTCGGATTTCAGGTCCCCTCGGCCTTGAACTCCGGGTCCCCTCCGTCTCGGACCCCAAGGTTCCCTCGGCCTCGAACTCCAGGCCCCCTCGACCTCGGACTCGGACTCCAGATCCCCTCGGCCTCGAGCTGCCTAACACTGCCACGTGGCCCACTAACCACTGCAGCTCCCACGTGGTCCATTAACTATCTGCAACCGCGCGTGGCCACTATCCGTTACGGCGCACGCCTGACGCGACTAAGCCGCCTACCACCTGCGGCGCCGCGCCTGGCAGGGGGCTGGCGGGACGAGACACCTTTGACATGCTCAGTGTTTGTTGTGATTTGTCCTTGTCAGCCTTGCCATCTGTCCACTACCAGATAATAACGTCTCAGAATCAACCACCTTCCTAAAGCGGGAAAAAGGACCTTCGGACAGGTATAAGAACCTCCGCTCGCAACGAGGAAGGGATCCGAACTCAAGCTCTCTAGCTATTTTTCATTATCTCTTTCTTCACTGTTCCCGAGTTATTTGAGCGTCGAAGAGTCCCCATCGGTGAAACCGGTCCCTAGGAACTTTCTTGCAGAAATTCCTTAGGAGGCTCTCCATTACCCAACGTTCGAGGAACGCGATTTGGCGGCAACACTAGGTAAAGCATGTGGCTTCATTTTCAACCACATGTTGAGCTCCGTTTTTCCTTGAAACCTATTCACTAATGTCTTCCTGAGGGCAATATTTGATCATCTCTTGTATTTTGCTTCCATTATTCTTTAGATTCATAGTTCCGTGTTTGCTGAAAATCACAATTCCTCTCCTAATATCCCTGACATGTTGCAAAAATCTCGCAGTTTTAATATTCTTCATGCAGCAAGGCTTTTTGGGAAGGGAAAAAAGAACTGGTGTCACCAGTCTATCATCAAGTTCATCCTCAGTTCATCTCTTGTGTCACTATCTCCCACTCTTATGTCCCTATCTCCCACTCTTATGTCCCTTATTGGATCATATTTGAGTCCTGCTTTGTCCTTGCAAATATAGGGTTCTTGAAATCCCTTTTTTTTTTTTTATAGTAGCTGTCTGAATCAAAAATTCACACGCACTAATGAAGTACCACCACCCTAGACTCTATAGTTGAAGTTGTCAAGATGCAGTTACCATATTGTTCAAAAAGTGCAACTCAACTCAACTCATCTAAGTCTTTTCCCAACTACATGGGGTCGGCTACATGAATCTGCTTCCTCCACTATTGTTCAAAAAGAGTAGGGGAAAATAATTTGCAAATTGAAATGGATTTAGGTGCTTCTGTGCTGAATAAGGGTGTGATCAGAACTCTCATCTTTTGCAATAATCAATTCCCTGTCAGTTCATGATAAAGATGGTTATTAACCTGATAGATTTGTGGCTGCATGCTAGAATGTCGAACAAACCCACCTCCCTGATCCAACTTTGAACTTCCAAGAGCTAGAACTTGATACAGTGCCACCATCCCTGTTTCTATGTGAACTATTAGCTGCCTAACCCAGACTAGTTCCTTAAAATATTCACCTATGGATAATGTTGGCCTCAAACCATATTGAGGACTGGTGGTTACGCTTCACCACTGTCATTTGATAGGATAGATATTACATATTTGATATTTTTCAAGACTCCAAAAGAGGGGAAAACACGCAAAATTAAAAGGCCACAAATTGATACCTAAGCATCAGAATTTGTCTAGCATTCAAGAAAATTCTACGATTTACCTCTACTTTGGCTAATTATATTGTCAACATTAACCTTCTTTTTGCATTCTTTGGTAAGGCTATCATTAAGTATATATATATATATATATATATTTTTTTTTTTTGTCTGACAAATTTTCTTTTTTTTCTTCTTGAAATCCTTCAGATGTTAGCCTTTGTGAGTCACTATGTCTTCCTTCCTCTTGAAGCTTTACCATGCACAGTAATTGAGATCTGATGAGCAACCTCTTAATTGTAACACATTTATTTTCATATACGACTCTTATTCCTTTTAGTTCCCCTCTAGAAGAATCTTTTGGACATTATCTTGTGTTCAAGTTAGTCATGCATCTTAACATAGTGTGAGGCTCCCCACCCTTCATTTTACTAAAGCTCTTGAATGCATCCCTTGATTTGAGGTTCCTTAGATCTCTTTCATGGTTCTCCATTTCCAACACATATGCCATCTCTTTGTGCTTATATCTGTTGGACCTATAAATGAAGCAATAGAGATAAACATATACAAAAGGGTACCTTGGAATTGAGCTGAAAAATGATTGGATACTGATCAAATATTAGTATGTCCATATCTATTTCCATTTTTTGGGCAAATACGGATATGAATGTGGATATTAGTTGGATACCAAAATTCATATTTATATTGATTTTAAGCAGATACACATGCAAATTACGTATTGAACGTATGAATATGATTATGGATGAGAGTTGGATAGATAAATTTTATGACCACCAAATCAAACATATCACTACATGAAGGTAAATTACGCTAATACCACGATAATATGATTAATTATTTTTCTTAAAAGTTCACAATGCTATATAAGATTAAAGAGGATTACAAACAGGAGTAGATATTGGGATATGTATATTACAATTGTTGGGCTATATTTGTACCTATATTTTCTTGATGAATTTGGTTAATAATGGTCAGATGCTCAAATTTGTATTCATTTCTATATAGATTGGAATATGAAAATAGATCTAGATGGATATTATCTGGTCTGCTTTCGTCCTTCTCTGGAATAAGCAAGATTCTTTCCATGGTTATGAAGAAGGAATCAGATCAGCATATCAGAATGGTTAGCTTGAGGCAGCACTAAATTTTTGCATTTGCCTTTTCAAAATCCTTTTGGTTCTCTCACTTATCACCTATTATAGAATTGAAGCTCTAGTTTCTTCTCCTGGGGAATCCAATGATTAAGATTCACTATTTTGGCAGGTCCGCAGTAGCTCTAAACAGGGGTACCATGGGCATCTTGTATTCATTTGTCTGCACCACCTACATTTAAGAGTTGCAATATCACTATTGGTGATATTTTAGCAGTTCAAGTCAAAATGGCCATTTTGACTTGCCTTATCAACCGCAAGTCTCTCTGGTGACCCATATGTTATGTTCCCCTTGAATTAGGTCAATGCTTTTGTAACCTCCCTCTTGTCACTGTATAGCACCAAGTGTTACTAGCAATTTCTTAGCTGTGTAATGAGGTCATGAGTCCTAATAAGAAGGCTTATATGAGAGATGTATTTTTTCCACCTTCAGGATGGGAGTTAAATATTATTCTTGCACAAAAATTCAATCTGCATGTTAATTGGGTTATGCTTCTTGGGCACTGGGCCATGCCTAGGCCGGCACGGCTTGTTTCCTAAAAATTTCGGCTCGGCATGGCCCACTAGGGGATATTTAGGGTTTAAATAATTTAATTTTAAGAATTTAAATTTTTTATCTATCATATTAATTAAATTTTATTAAAAAAATTATCTCTATTTATCCTTACGAATCATTTTTTAGTTTTTTTTTTTATTTATTTATACTATTCAACCATTGATTCATCTATTGGATCATTGAGCTACTGGTCCAATGTTCTAATTATGTTAAAGTTTGTAGGTCTAGTTCTAACTATTGTATATAATTGACTATAACTTGAGTCACATTTGTAGTAATACATCACTAGTATATATCTTTTTGGTTACATTTGCATTATTATATTTAAGGCGTGATGCACGTTTGAATGGCATCCTCTCCAACTTTTGTCCATTTATTCATAATTTAATGACATCAGAAGAAAAAAAATAACAAAAAGGAACAAGACCTACTAAGTTTAGATATTCTCATAAAGACTCGAATTTATAAGAAAGACTAGGTCGTCGGTGCACTGTACGCATCATGAACGAGTCAGGCAAGAAAGTCAGGTCTCTTGACGTTAACCATGCTCTTGTTAAGTGAAACCAGCCAGAGAGCACAGTAGGTCCAGGAATCACCTTATGGACTAGCCTGAGGATCAGACTTGCAAATGCCGTGCATCCAATGCGCGCTTTGTGCACCGAAGATTGATGGACAAAGTCTTTTTTAACATGAGAGAAGCTGAGATTGATGCTTTTGGAGCATAGAGTATACTTTAACAAGGCCTTTTGTATGGGCCTTATGTCTTCTTGAGGCTTAAATTGGTTTCACTTCTAATAGGTTTTACTTCTAATAATGTATATTTTTTTTAATTATTAAAGTGAGTCATCTCTATTTTTTTCTCTTTTCTTATTGTATTATGGAGGTTAGGCCTAGCCCCCCTCCATGTATCATTTTGATTTTAAATTAATAAATTGGTAGGGGTCTATATCAAACCCCACTATTAAGATGGCTTCATATTAATAAATTTCTTTGTTCGCAATAATTTTTTAATTTATTTAATTTTTTTAAAAAAAATTTCAGGCCCTGATGGGCCCCGGCATGACCTAGGCCCATGTGGGCCTTCCGTGCCGGCATGGTGGGACGGCACGACGGGCCGGCCTAGGCCTATCATGGGCCGTGCCGGGCTCAAAAAATCCTTTTTCCGAGCCCGACACGCACGGTTTAACGGCCATGCAGACACGGCCGGTACTGTAGCAGTATCGGGCCATGCTAGGCACGGTCCATTTCGTGCCGGCCCATGGGCGGCACGGTTCCCATCTCTATTACAAGATCCACCTCAACAGACATGCCAAAGTTATTAACAAACTTCTGAATCACTAAAAAGGAAAAAAAAAAAAATAACAAGCTTGATAGAGAAACTGTCATCCAATAATCTTGCAGAAACTCTGCTAAGGCACAATAATGATTGCATGGATGATTTAAATTCTTTGCATTTGACTCTTCAAGAACTAGAATTGCTCTTTTATAGTTTTAAGGTACACCCTCTCACTTGCTCATTTTCTGTGGTTGCAGTAACCTCTTTTCTTTTCCTTTCTTTCTCCTTTTGTTTTATTTTTGGCTGAAGGGAGGGAGACCCATCCTAAATCATACCCAGGCCCATATCTTGAATAGGCACCGTCCAAGATTTGAATCCAAAACATCTATTTTTGAGCTGAGAGGTGCTTCCACTGAGACAGCCCAAATTTGCTAGTTGCAGTGACCCTTGAAGGGGAGTTTAAGTATGTCTGTATGTCACGTTGATGATCCCTGTAACTTTGGACCAACTGGATATCACCTAAGATTTCTTCTACCCAGCGATACAAGACCTTAACAATCTGGCCACCATTTAAGGTTTGAGATCCTCTGAGTTCTTGCTAGATGTATGTTGCAGCTTCTTGAACATTGTTAGACTGGATCTTGTTTGAACCTTATTTAAGCAACCCTCAGAATGTTAAAGGAATGGTCACCCTAAGTTACAGAAGGAATGGCCAATGCATTACCTTTTTCTTTGCTCCTCTCTGACACTGGCTCTGATGTCCTGTTTTTAGAGATCGTCTACATATGAAATTAAAGCTGCATTTTTATTATTCTTATAATTTCCATATCGTTTCACCTCTCATACTCTGTTTTGTCTTATTTAGTATTGTATGCATGGACGTGGTCTTATCGAAGTTATTCTGTTACCACTATTCTGGGACTGCCCCGCCTTGTGTGGTAGGTTAATTTAAGGGTCTTTTTTCCATTAATAGTGATGATCACCAAATATGCACAAAACCTGAAATTTCTTTTGACAGCCAATTTTCACAAGAAAAAGTCCTGCCGTTCAGTTTTAAAGGTCTTCAATGACCACTTTTCTGTCACTGGAGCCCCTCTGTTCCTATTTATTTCGGAGTTCAATTTTTTCACGGATATCTCATCTCCTATCCGCTTCTCTGTGACAGGACTTCCAGCTGAAACATCTATTGATAGGTACGTGACAGTCGGAGCTTACAGTCTCTTACGATCATGCACAATTGAGCCAGAGTGTATCATTGGACAGCACTCTATTCTTATGGAAGGTTCCTTAGTAGAGACCAATTCAATCCTAGAAGCTGGGTCTGTGCTTCCGCCTGGCCGAAGGATTCCAACTGGTGAGCTTTGGGCTGGCAATCCAGCAAGGTTTGTTCGAAAGCTGACTCATGAAGAAATCGTTGAGATTCCAAAGCTTGCTGTTGCCATCAATGATCTGATGCAAAGCCATTTCTCTGAATTTCTTCCATATTCCACGGTTTATTTGGAGGTGGAGAAAATGAAAAAGGCCTTGTCAATTCCGCTTTGAAGTGTAAGCAATCAATGAGTGTTGTCTATGGAGAGAATAAGCCGCCCAGGATTTGTAGCTGGTTTTATTGTCTTATACTTGATCTTTTGTTTGAGTTGGACGCTTTGTGTAGACCATGGATGTTTTTTGAGTGGCTGCGAGGAACAGTGGCAGGAACTGGGACTTTAGTCTTGTCCTTCTTGCATGTCAGGTAAGGCATAATTGCTTTTTCCAATTTAAAAAGAGCACACCTTATATCTTTAATCTGACCTTCTAGATGGACAGCTGGCTGTGAACAAGCCATGTTCTGTTTGGTGACAGCGTTGTGGATGATGTAGCTAAGTCATGGAAAATTCCATCCATCTTCATAAATCCATGTTAATCGTTAGCCATGAATATCACCTTTCTTTAGAGCTATATGGTTCCTTCTAAGCTCCATGTTTTTTTCATGGTAAGCTTAATGCTTCATGCGTGATGGAGACAAAAGAAATCAGCTCTATTTGATATATATAGCCATCCATAGCCAATCCAAAGAGGTAAAAACACTGCCAATTCGATTCCATCAAGCTGGTAGGTGCCAGAGCTAGGCCCCTGCATGGTATGGTTGTAAGCACGTAGGGCGTGAAGGCCTATGTCGTGTACAGCACATGTAGGTTTTTATTTTATTTTTTTATTTTATTTAACTGAATTATTTTTGTTCTGGTGCCAAAAAAATTAATAAAAAAAAATTATATCATGGTACAGAAATATGTGCATCGTGCATGGTAATTGATTGCACGCATATGCAATTTTAAAGAAAGTAAAAATGTTATTTGGTGCATGTGATCAATTACCATGATGCATGCATCCTTCTGCATGCGGTGCAGAGCTTTTTCATTAAACAAAGTCAGCGTCCATCCTTAGGCCCACGATGCCTGGCTTAAAAAAAATTCTATAGTTATTATCCTCACCAGAGATCCACTTATACCTTCTTTGCTTTGGTCTCAAACGAAATACATATCTTGTATAAACTCTGTTGTCAGGTAGCTTAAGAGTTTCGCAAATGTCATCAAGCATTTGAGCAGCTGTTAGCCAGAGTCCACCAGACAAGCATCTCAATTCCCATGGAGAAGAGGATGCTCTACCATATGTTGGGGAATATTTGAAAAATGAAAGTCTAGATAAGAAGATAAGAACCGAGATAGTAGA
Organism: Calamus simplicifolius; assembly: GCA_900491605.1. Taxonomy (NCBI): domain Eukaryota; kingdom Viridiplantae; phylum Streptophyta; class Magnoliopsida; order Arecales; family Arecaceae; genus Calamus; species Calamus simplicifolius. The sequence continues at coordinate 427,201 of UESW01004157.1, forward strand.
AGATAAGGATAGGCTTGAATCACGTATGGAACGCTTTCCTTAAGCGTTATTTGCACCATCTCGAATGCTCTGTGGGTGAATAGCAAATACGCTGCAGGATAAGACAAGCCTTTTATCGAGTTTGCACCAAAGCACTAATGAAAACTCGATTGTAGACAAGAACATATTATTCTTTTTTTTATTTGATTTGTATGTGGATTTATAGAAATTGAGTGCCGTGGTGCTTGAGCATGTGAAGCATTGATTCCCGGAGAGCTGCATCGTTTCGTAATATATCCGTTGCAGAGATTTAAAGAAAACGATAAAGTTTTTTTTTTTGAAACGAAGCATCACGTCGCTTCAGAAGGATAAAGTTTCTTTTTTTGAAACGAAGCATCACGTCGCCTCAGAAGGATAAAGTTTCACTTTTTTTTTTGAAACGAAGCATCACGTTGCTTCGGCTTCTGAAGCGAGATTTGCCGCGGACTCTATTATTCCTAAACATATCCACAACACCTTAGTTTATTTAAACAAAATCTCAATAATCCCCCACTTGTTTAAAACAAACTAAGTTCACATATAAAATAAGGACAAGGAGCATTAATACAGCTAGGTATCTTTCGATTTGAACCTAACCTTAGTGAAAATACCACAAAGTTTTAACGAAATTCAGGTAGCATAAACGCTTTGAACCAGTTATTCCTTGTGTCAAAACGGTGATACTTCACACACACTCCACGCTTAGCACGATTTATGGCCATGTGCTTATCCTATTTAATGAACACATCTCACTCGCTGGTACGCTCTGGCTAAAGTGAGCTTGGCTATCACAATGACTACCCATCGACTACGGTTGATCAATACTTCTCACAAGCCTAATTAGGATTTCCAATTAGAGAGTGTCTAGACTTCCCTTAACCACTCAGCCTCATGTCCTGCTGAAGCTAGAGCCACAAACTCTGACTCCATTGTTGAGTGTGTAATGCAAGTTTGTTTCTTGATTTCCAAGATATTGCACCACCCGCTAGTGTAAACACCCAACCAGTGGTAGATTTATTATCTCCACCCTTGATATCCAACTTGCATCGGTATATCCTTCCAATACAGCAGAAAATTTAGAGTATTGTAGACCTAGTCTTTTGGTTTTCAAAAGATAACCAAAGACTCTACCAATAGCCTTCCAATGCTCTACACTCGGGTTGCTAGTAAACCTACTCAGCTTACTAACTGCAAATGCTATATCGGGTCTAGTGCATTGCATCAAATACATTAGACAACCAATAGCACTTGCATACTCAAGTTGAGCCACAGCTCGTCCACTATTCTTTTCAAGCTTTAGACTTGGATCGAACGGGGTATTCACTTCTTTGAACTTCAAATGTTTGAACTTGTGTAACACTTTCTCAACATAATGTGATTGACTAAGTTCAAAACCCCCACTATTTTGTTTCACTTTGATGCCTAAAATAGTATCAACTTGTCCAAGATCTTTCATCTTGAAAGTAGATGATAGAAACCTCTTCGTTTCTTGTATGCCTTTCATTTCATTGCTAATGATCAACATATCATCAACATAAAGGCATACATATACCACAAAGTCACCATGCACTTTAGTATATAAACACTTATCAGAAATGTTGTGAACAAATCCATTTGTGAGTATGACAGAGTCAAACTTCTCATGCCATTGTTTGGGCGCTTGTTTCAATCCATACAAGGATTTAACAAGCTTGCACACTTTATGTTCATTACCCGGTAGGATAAAACCCTCTGGTTGTTCCATGTAGACCTCCTCATCGAGATCACCATTTAGGAATGTCGTTTTGACATCCATTTGATGAATATAAAGGTTGTGCAATGAAGCCAATGCAAACAATATTCTAATTGTTGTTATTCTAGCTACAGGTGCATATGTATCAAAATAGTCGATTCCTTCTTTTTGTCGAAAACCTTTAGCTACTAGTCTAGCTTTGTAGGTGTTTAAAGTACCATCATTATGATACTTCTTCTTAAACACCCATTTACAACCAATAGGCTTAGACCCTTTGGGTAAATTTACAAGCTCCCAAGTGTGGTTAGCTATAATGGAATCCATTTCATCTTGAATAGCTTCCTTCCAAAAGGCTGAATCCCTTGAAGCCATAGCTTCCTTAAAGGTTTTAGGATCATCTTCCACTTGAAGAAAAATAGGTACCCTACGGATAAAATTCTCTCTACTTCCTTCAACTAAATAAAGGGAAATAAGTTGAGAGTCTATTTCATCGGGTCCTAAATCCTTAGCCTTTCGGATTCTCTTTTTCGAAGCTCCGGTTGTTCTTCAACAACCTTTGAAGATCTCTCCTCATAAGAATTATTACTCTTTAAATTTGTAGGAGTTTGAGAATTATTACTCTTTAAATTCTCAAGAAACTCCACATCTCTAGATTCCACTATCACGTTAGACTCTAGATCCAAGAGTCTATAAGCTTTGCTATTTGTGGCATAACCAACAAATACACTTCTTATCCCTCTGGGACCCAATTTGGTTCTTTGGGGTCTAGGTTCTTGTAGTAGGCAAGACACCCCACACTTTGAAATACCCAATATTGGGCTTTCTTCCTTTCCATATCTCATATGGAGAGATTTGAGTTTTCTTTAAAGGAATTCTATTTAAAATATGACAAGCAGCAAATAAAGCTTCACCCCATAAATTAAATGGCAATTCGGAATGCATTAACATAGCATTGATCATCTCTTGTAATGTTCTATTCTTACGTTCAGTCAAACCATTTTGTTGTGTGTACGTGGTGCGGAACTTTGGTGTATAATGTCATTTTCTTCACAAAATGCATTAAAATTATTAGAAAAATATTCTCCACCCCTATCACTTCTAAGGATTTTAATATTTCTACCTAACTGATTTTCTACCTTCGCTTTATATATTCTAAAAGCATGGAAAGCATCATCTTTATGCTTTAATAAATAAACACATGTGAATCTAGAGCAATCATCAATAAAGGTAATGAAATACCTATTCCCACCTCTAGTTAACATGCCATTAAATTCACATATATCAGAATGCACAAGTTCTAATAATTTGAAATTTCTCTCAACGCTATGAAAAGGTTTCTTAGTCATCTTTGATTTAATGCATTATCACATTTATTGAACTCATCAATTTTGCAAGAAATCAAACCACATTTAACAAGCCTTTTCATGGTACTAATTCCAATATGTGCTAGTCTACCATGCCATAATGTAATTGAGTCAAGCATATAAGCGGAAGCAACATCTTTATTAATAGAATGGTCAATGATACATAATCTAACCATTCCATCACTAGAATAGCCCTTGCCAACAAATATACCATTACGGGTCAAGATAAGTTTGCCTGACTCAAAAACAGATTTTATTCCTGGTTTGCCCAAAAGATCCCCACTAACAAGGTTCCTATTCATATCTGGCTCATGCAACACATTTGACAAAGTAATTTTCTTACCAGAAGTGAATTTGAGTTCTACGTTTCCTTTGTCATACACCTTGGACCGGCCTTCATTGCACATCTGTATCTCTTGTCCATCGGTGACATCCACATAAGTCTTAAACATAGACTTATCATAGGAAACGTGGACAGTGGCGCAAGTATCGTACCACCATCCGGGGACCTTGCCATGGACCGCCATGACTTCGCTCACGGCGGCGATGATTTCATCATCGTCAACGTTGGTGGCATTTGCTTCCTTAATTTAGCCCCTGCGGTGTCTGCAGCCACGAGCAAAATGCCTGGGTTTGCCACACACATAACAGCTTCCCTTGGGCTTCTTTTTCTTGAACTTCTCTTGATTTTTTGGGACCAAGATAGTTTGCTTTGCCATCCTTTTTGTCTTTCTTAGGCTTGCTCACAGCATTGGCCTTTGAAAACCCAGTTTCAACGTTGAGATTCTCCAACTTCTCCCTCATCCTCGATTCCTCCTCGATTCGAAGATGTTTCTGAATTTGCTCCAAGAAAAAATCCTCGGTGTTGTGGAGAAGTTTTTTCCTATAGCCCTTCCAAGACGGCGGTAATTTTGTGATTATCGCACCAACTTGAAAAGACTCGGGAATTTCACTGCTTTAAGTTTGTTGACAATCACTTACAATTCATGCACTTGTGCAAGAATTAACTTCTCATCACACATCTTGAAATCAAAATATTTAGAGATGAGAAATTTCTTCGTACCTACTTCCTCGGCCTTGTACTTGTATTCCAATGCATTCCATATCTCTTTTGCCGATTGTGTGTTAGTGTATAGATCATACAATCGATTAGATAGAGCATTGAGGATGTGCCCGCGACATATGAATTCGTCCTCCCTTCGCTTCTTGCGCTCTGCCTTGACTTCGTCGAGTCGTTTTCAGTTGGCTCCGGTATAGGCACCAAGTCCGGATCGAGGATGTAGAAGATCTTTAATGCAGTGAGAAGAAACTTTAACTTATCTTGCCAACGGGTGAAATTAGTGCCATCAAATCGATCGAGTCTGACAAGATCTTGGTTCATCAACTTGATAGTGGCGACAGAAGTCTCGATCTCCATTGAAATAACGCTTAAGATTGTTGAAGAATATTTGAGAAATGAAAGTCTAGATAAGAAGATAAGAACCGAGATAGAAGAAGATAAGGATAGGCTTGAATCACGCACGGAACGCTTTCCTTAAGCGTTATTTGCACCATCTCGAATGCTCTGTGGGTGAATAGCAAATACGTTGCAGGATAAGACAAGCCTTTTATCGAGTTTGCATCAAAGCACTAATGAAAACTCGATTGTAGACAAGAACATATTATTTTTTTGATTTGATTTGTATGTGAATTTATAGAAATTGAGTGCCGCGGTGCTTGAGACTGTGAAGCATTGATTCCCGGAGAGCTGCATCATTTCGTAATATATCCGTTGCATATATTTAAAGAAAACGGATAAAGTTTCTTTTTTGAAACGAAGCATCACGTCGCTTCAGAAGGATAAAATTTCATTTTTTTGAAACGAAGCATCACGTCGCCTCAGAAGGATAAAGTTTTACTTTTTTTTTTTTTTTTGAAACGAAGCATCGCGTTGCTTCGGCTTCAGCGAGATTTGCCGCGGACTCTATTATTTTCTAAACATATCCACAACATGTTAATTTATTTAAACAAAATCTCAATACCATAATTTTGCAACAGGGCGTTCGGCACATCCGAAAAAAGCCAGCTTGAGATCATCAACCAGCAAAAGGATAACCAGATGCTTTGCTTTCTGAAGCTCATCAACGTTTGGAAAACTTAGATGCTTCTGGAACGACCATGAGCTAAAGAGGCATCAGAAAGGGCAACCATTGAACTTGTTGATCATTGCAACTCATAAAATCCATTGCAAGCATACTTTGCAGTAATGAATAGTGTAGGGACTGAAAATTGCCTTTTAGTGGGAGCTTGTGCGATCCACACTGTATTGGAGTATCTTAGAAAGCCAAGAGGAATTATATATTTGTTATCAAAGTTCCACAATCCAATGAAAACTAATGAAGCTCCTACGATACGAAGCACCACATGGGGAAAGTACATTAACCACAAGATGCACAAACCATCCAGGTCCTACGTCAAAGTTCATTCCAAATCCAAAATACTCAGCAACGAAGGTAGGAGTTAGGTTATAAAAGGATGGAAAATTACAAGAAGATTTTCTACTGCCAAGAAAAGGGAAGAGCTTGAGAGGTTGAGGGCCCTTCTCCCCCTATATGAAATATACTTTGACAGTGAAGATCAGCATCACTGGCATCAGAAACCAAAACAGTACCTACATGCTCAATGTCGATCCCTGAACAAGAGAGACCCGTCGGTGAAACACTGGTTGAAGCTTGCGAACCGGGGTATCGCCCGAGACCACTGTACTGAATAGTTGAAACCAAAGGCTGACCCATTGGGATCCTATCAGCTGGCATCATTTGGCCCACATTGATACCTGAAGTTTGAGTTTGTGATGACAGAAGAGAGAGAGCACAATCAGAGTCAAGAACTTGGGTTAAACCATCAGAAAAGAATTTGCTGCCACTGCTTTCTGCCAAAGAGTTTGTTTTGAGTGGCTGACAAACAGAAGGCTCCAGTGCTGCTCTACTGCTGAAGGCAGTGTCACTGTCCTGCAGGAAGGGGAATTGTTTCCCTTCTTTGAAGTGCGAGAAAAGGAGCCAAAATGGTGCTGCCTGTCTATGAAATGCATGGGTGGGTGATGGGCATACAGTGCATCTTCCTCGGACTTAACAATCCCAGCCCAGTCGGTTGCTGGTGCAGCGGTCGGGAATATTGGTGCATGCGTCGAGAACCTGGTCCCTGCAGTGAGAGAAAGATTTTAGTTTTAAAGTAACTAATACATATTCCATGCATGTTTTCATAACGTAAGAACAAGTAGAAGTTTGCTCATGATCTAGCATGGTTACTTATCACTTGTCTACATTTCATTATAGATCACTTGAGCTATATGATTTGTATATTTATGAAACTGCTGGCTCCATGTGTAAAAATTCTGTACTCCTGAACTTTGTCAGATGAACACATTTCGATTTGTGAGCATGTCCATTCAGAGTCTATATAAGTATTCGACGATGGCTCCAGAGCTAAAGGCATTTGAAAGCACATATTTTAAATGGAATATAATTGTTGATATACAGAAACTACAAGAAGAATCCTATGAAATCTATAAAATAGAGCACTTAAGCAAGGATCAATTCGAGAACATAGAATAGGTAGTTCACTGAAAAAAAAAAATGATGGGAATATACATCAAATATGAATCTATATGCATAACTAGATTTCTGGGATTTTGCATGTTTTGTGTTCTTAGACCTGCCCTTGTATAGGTCAGCACTTGGAGGCTATACAAGATAAGACAAGTGATGAGTTCTTGAAATTAGATGCATGGGAATCTATGATTCTTTCTGATAAAATGGATTCTTCTTTTAGATGGATGCAACAAGTATCAGTACTAGTTCGGTGTTGGTGCAAGTAAATAATTTATAGTGATTTGGTAAATTCAAGTCGGGAGAAATAAAGTTAATGGTTTCTTTGTTATTAAGTCCAGAGTTAAATCCCTTCCTATATGGATTTTTTATTTAGAAAAATTTTACATGTGTCAGTATTAGATTGGGTGTAGACGCATATTCAACATTAATAACTTTGGTAGAGAACTGAACCATTTGACATCTAATTCTGAATCAAAAGATGGCTGCGAAATCATGAAAAGAGAAGATGACTTGGATCCTGACCGTGGTGATTTGGGTACATACTCGCAGAATTTATAGATTCTGGCTGAGGCTTCCTTCGACGTCTGTTGTGTCCATCAAGTCGTTTCCTACAGCTTCGCTTTACCTCATCAAACTCCACCAGCAAGTGAAATCTGTGGGAACAAAATTCACATAATAAGTACATTAAATTTATCGACAATAAAACAAAAATCAACAAATGTACATCAACTGTAGCAGAAAAGAAAGCATGCAAGTTGGCAAGGAAGGAATTAACTGCCTTTTAACAAAAGTGGGAGAGCCACCCTTTGACAATGTGCTCTGCAGAGGCGCATTCTATTGGGAAAACAATACTAACAAGAGCTTCCTTGCCCTTGTTTATGAAGCATTATGAATACAGACAAGAGCCACCAACATTAAACAAGTCATCAGCTTTTATATCTTCCATACATATAAAGTGGTCCTAATGACTGTACACAACAATTTTGTTGGAATATTCGGTCACAAAAAAATTGTCATGACTAACATTCCGCAAGATGGCATCACGGTCACAATAACAACTATAGAGTTTTAGACTCTTATTTCCTACAAAAAGAAAACCAGAGTTTTAGGAGAATGCTTTCTTCCTAGAAAGGGAAAACATTTTATTTGAGTCAAGCCATCATACAAATAACTGAAAACTAGCTTAGTGAATTAGCTTGATGATTATTCATGAGAATTTTTAATATACTATGAGTATATTAACTATGAAAATCCATGTCTTTGTGCATAGATACTTCATTTACCATTGGCACAATATTCCTTGCATTTGAACTCAAATCACATTACACACACACAACACCAGCATGCAAACATGTGCACATGGATAGAGTAGGCACTTTCACTAATTAAAAAGAAAACAATTCTAGACCGAAAAGAGACAAAAGGAAATGTACAACAACATGAGAACACTCTTTTGAGCATGGCATCTTTCAATATCATAAATTCTGTGGTCCCCTGGACCAACTGATCATCTACTAAAAAATATTTCCCAGAGAGGAGCAGAAAACAAAGATTTGGTCAGTAAAATGCATCATAACTTACTGTTTGAAACCACCACCAATATTTTTTCTGATTGCATGCAAGAGCAGGATTTTCAAGCAAAGTGCTCTGTAAATAAAGTAATTCTGAAATTTATGTCCCCTAAATTCTCCAGTGAAAATGGTTATGGGCTTCAAACTAAAGTATCCTTGGGCTATGTACTCATAGTTCATTTGTGTATTGATATGTTTATGGCTTCTGCAGCATTCCATCATAAAAAAACACATAGTTAGATGACAATTCTATTAAAATACATGGATTTTTACCACCCAAAATTAGCTTAAACCCTTTTCTATCTATGCTCTGCTATGTTGAAGTCCATTTTATGTCCACACCATAAGCTGTTGCAAGACTTGACAATACACAATGTTAGATTCTTGATTGAGCTGCTAATAGAGCAAAAGCTTTTCATTTTTTTGATCCTAAGACAGAAACACATTTAAATGATATGGAAAAGTAAACAAGAATACAATCAGTCACCTGGAGGTTAGGATTTGGTTTTACAGAACAGATGTAGTAGCTCTATATTAAACTGTTAGCAGAAATGATTCAAATATCAACAAGTATTTATGTATTAGAACTTGACTTGACCTAAGATTTTTTGACAAGGTAGATTTGACAATGCATGTTTTAAAAGACTTAAGGCATAGGGAGGGCAGTTCAGCCTGGACATAAGCCTGAGGCAATGCAAGGTGCAAATCTCAGATATTTGAATTAAATATAAGTCATGCAGTTAATCCTGTGCATTGGCCTTACTGACTGCTTTATAGTATTGCTTTCCTCTATCAAGAATTAGAGAGCTGAAGGTTAAAGCTTGGGTTTGGGCTTGTACCCTTTTTTTTGCATTTCATTATTAGGAAAATATCTCTTGCACTCAGTCATGAACACCAATATATCATGTTGTATATTTGACCATCAATTTTGTGATAGTATTTTACTATTCTTCCTAAAGCACTGAATTGTTGTGTAATACTCTATCCATTGCATGGCATGTTGTTCCGATATGTTCTATTCCGTACGAAGCGTATCATTTGTACCGGAACAAAACCAAGACTCAGTATAAGGGGATAGCAAGTCAAATTATCTTTCATGTTTGACATACCAACATAGCACCAGTATGGTAATGGGTATGGGATCTAGTGCCAAGATTACGGGCCTTGGTCCATGGCATTATGCTTTTCGAGATTTTGAGTTAAAATATTGTGGGGAATGGTTGAAGTTGAAGGTTATTATTATCTACACTATAATGGGTCACCCTTTTAAGCATTGAGATAGTACCCAGAATCAAGTTTAAAATATTGAATTATGTTATGGCATAGGTGTTTTGGTCACAATCCTGTTGTAGTCGGTGTGGTTTTCACCTCATTCGTTTGGATACTGAGGAACAAATGAGTCAAGCTGAGCTGAGTTATCAAACTGCCAAGGCTCAGTTCGGTATAAGCAAGCTGTTCAACATCTGCAAGCTTAATATACTCTGCTCAAGCTGAGCCAAGCTTTACTTGAGCTGAGCTGAGATTTCCCCTTTTTAACACTGCTGAAGTGTTCAAGCTCAGCTCATGTATGAGCCAAGCTTTCAAATATGTCAGAGCTCACTTTGTTGTCTAGCTGAGCTGAGCTTAAATCAACTCCAATTAAACCAATCCAGAGGTGCTCATGAGCAGCTCAGTTTGTTTGCAGCTCTAATTGGATATCTTTCCACTTCAGATATATCTAAACTAGAACTTTATTTTCTATGTGATTTATTCCTTTCTGTTATTCATATTGATATGATTGTAGAGCCAGTTATGTGATAGGTATAGCACATTCTCCCTATCTCCCATATCAACTATTTTCTTAATATAGCTCAGTAAGAAAGAAGCAACCTATGGAAGTCACGCTATGAAATAAAGAATGGTTGGGCTTCTTACTCCATGTTTATGCTCCTCAGCCATACCAACAAGTCTGAAAATGCCAAAAATGAAGGACAAAGGTGCGTGCTAAATGAAAGGAGAAAGAAATTAGTTGAGATCCATGTCAATATAGCTTAGATTTTGGATGGATTTGTTATTGGAAGGTAAGATATCACTATAGACTGCAGACGCAAAAATCTAACAGTTGACTAGACCATGATAGGTGCGGCTAAATATCATAGTGCAGAAAACCCTGAAAATATAGTTCTTAGGAGTTTATTTTATGCTAGCTAAGAACACTTGACAGAGAAATTCAGCAAACAAGTTCAGCAAGGAGTTAGTCACCACCAAGTATGTCATACCAACAGCTCTAAGCTATCAATGGTGTCTAATCAATTCATTTATACATGTAACTGAAAGAAAATATACAGAACCATGGAATTTTGGCATATAACCATTATAAGACTGTAATCAGTGTATGAACCCTCCTTTTTCTTTTCTTTTCTTTTTTGTGTGTGCCAGTGTGGCTATGAGATTGTACGAGCAAATACCTGATTGGGATGTAGCAACCAGTACAAGAAAAAATTATTACTTTTCATAAAACTTTTCTTTTTTTAGTAGGAGGGTGTCATAACTACTGTTTAATTTACTAGGTGTAAGGAAACAAACTATGGGTCCTAGAAGCAGGACAGAGATGGTCTATCTTTGACCGTTTAATAAGGTTTGACAGATAAACTCAACTCAACTCAACTCATCTAAGCCTTTTCCCAACAAGGTTTGACAGATATCTCTCTCAAAAAAAAAAAAAAAAAAAAAAAAGAAAGAAAAAACAAAAGGCTTGACAAATTAGTCCCTTCTACCAATGGACGTCAACTAAACAAGAGTAGAAGTTTCTTGCCAACCAATCACATGTTTCAGATTTTGTCATTTTTTTTTTCCGGATAACAAAACATTCCTTATTGCTGTCAAACATGATGAAGTGGGAATGGCATCATGACTTCATAAGTTCAAATATTTATTTTCTACTAAATTTACATGTCCATTGTTTAACATCCTAAAAAAGCGAGTAGAAAATTTATGAAGTTCAGACTGGGATAGATATACAAAAGTCAAATGCAATATGGTAGGGAGAGGGATCAAATCAGGATCAAATGGTTCTTAAAAAAGATGAAACTGATGGAAGTTGTACAGAAGTGCTTTGATGAAGCTTATGGCTTTGAAGAGTGGGATCTGCCAATCTGAACCTGTATAGCCTAACATAAGTCTCGTCAGCTGCATTTTGCAACATTATGCAGGGTGAATATCAGAAGATAAGAGCTAGCCAAATATTAGTGCAATAACTTCATGTTTTTCCAAAGAATGAGGCAGTGAACATTGAGAAAAAAAATAACTAAATTAATTTGAAGATATCTAAGCTGAAGATACTGTTTTATTTGAAAGAAACAGAATATAAATTGATGAGAAAACAAATACAAAATATGTAGCATGATAGAGGTGAATTAGATCCCTCAGTCATCATGGTTTTAGAAGAAAGATTACTGAGAAACCAATAAACTTTGTCATTATGTTGACAAGAGCAATATAGCAGACTGCGAAAAATGGAGACGAGACTGCAAGAATGCTCAGGAAGATAGAACTGCTTTTGGAAGGGATGCCAAACAAAGAAGAGAAGATATATATGTTCTAGAAATTAGAAACCACATATACGTACATGTAAGGAGGTATAAAATAAGTTTAGTGCATTCCATGATGCACAAAATAGAGAAACAATGGAAAGGACTTCATTCTTCTGAGGCAGATAGAATAACCTGATCACAAACAAGAAAAGATAAACGAAAAGAAGATCTGTGGGAGATATGCTGTTGAGCAAAGAGATGTGGTTTAGGTTCAGAAAAGAACAAGCAAACAGAAACAAACAAAATAAAGGAAAGGTTAGAAAAAGAAGAGACAAGGGAAAGGACAGACAATATGAATTTTTTGACCCACAAAGGGACCATTTACTATTGTTGAGTTTGAGCAAATATTTCTTAAGCTCGATTTAGATAAACAGTAGTTATCAAAGTGGGGCTATAAAGCCTTCCCCTTTGCAACAAGAAAGTAAAAGCTCAATGAGAAAAACTAGAGATCATGAGCAGAAACAAAAGATTGAGGCACTTGTTGTCTATATTCCCCAATTATTATTTCAAATTGATTCATCAAAATAAATATTCAGAAAAACCTCTAAATATCAAACAAATCACCAGCATATTTTTTATTGGCATTTAGTTCCATGAACTAGGATGCACTAGTGCATGAGGCTCTCTGGTCACCAAGGAGCAACCTTATCATTGTGCGAAGGTCAGTCCTCTTGAGAGATTAGTGACATGATACTGAAACTAAAATTGCTAATATGTGCCTCGAATAGCCCAGATTACTTTAGATGTGAACAGTCCAAGAATTGCTAAAGCAACAACTTACAGACTCAAATTTAGCATAAACAAAATTCTGATGTTCTAGAGATATTTACAATTTTCAAAAGCGATTTTTTAAGTCATCACACAGCAATTTAAAACTCAGATTGCCGGGGAACAATTGAATATTTAAATGTTGCACAAGACCAAGATAACCTGATAAATAAATAAATAAATAAAAGAATAAAGTAACTCAAAAGGGCATATGCTTGGTTAAATAACATAAAGAGCCAAATTACCAAATGCAACAAAAGAATTAAAGACTTGACAAAATAACAGAAAAGCAAGTATGTATTCACCAGTTTGGTTGTTTCATCAAGCTAAGAGTAGTAAAAGAGCTAGATGCAATAAATTACAAAACAATCCCAAAGTGCAACAGCTTGCAAACTACTTTCTTCTGTCTAAAGTGCTGCAAGATTCTGCCAAAGCATGATACAAGCTAGTCGAATAATATCTGATGCCTCTCAATCACAAAAAGAAAAACCTGCACCAATTGAATGGAATGTTGTACAGATATAAAACTAACAATTCAGCATTCAATTGGAAGCAGTCCTGTTGCATTACCTGCTGCACTGCTGGCAGAAGCGTTGCTCCTGACCGCCAACCATCACTATCGGAGTCTTTGAGTGGACCTCGCAGACCTTGTGGCGCCTGTGATAATCCCTGCAGTTACTAAGATCAGATTTGCATCCATCAACTAAGCATGACACATTTTGTGCAGCACTGCTTGGAGCTCGAGCCCTCTTAGATGATCCAGAAGATGACACCAAATTTGAGATCCTAGGTTGCTCTTTCCAGCTATCTAATGGCCGGAATTCCCCCAGTCCCCCAAGTTTCAGATCAACTGAACATTCCAGTCCACCAGTCTGGCTTCCTAGGCCGGCACTCGACCCGACAACTGAGCCTAAATTGGGTTCAGCATGTTGCTCCAATTCTGGCAAATCCCATGAAGAAATTTTGGAATCCCACTCCATGAAAGCAAAACCCGTTTTCAATTCTTTTAACACTTTCTTGTTTCTTTATTTCTCTCACCCTCTTCTCTCTTATATTTGCCTTACTTCCACTCTTCTTCCCTCTACTATTTATCTTCTCTTTCAACTACCAACACCTCTTTGAGGTTTGAGCCAATCCTAACTACTAGTCTCACCAGTGCACCACATGCAACAGCTACCAAAACACCTCCCACTGAAAAAATTTTAACAACAAGTGAACAAGAAGATCACAACCACTAAAGCAAACCATAATCCAGAGGCATAGGCTTAACAACAAAAACATAAGAAGCTGAAAACAAAAGCAACTGCTCCCAAGTTCAAGACCCTGTTTTTCGAAGATTCATGCAATGCCTACAAAAAAGCATGAGAGAAGAAGGGCAGACATCAAAAAATAAAACTAAGACAAGACTGGCAAAGAAACAGCAAATCCGAAAGTCCATTTCAAAGAAATTTCATCCCGATAACTTGCAAATATTGCAAAACCGAAATAGAATACACACCATATCAACTGACCAAATCAAAAAGATGCCATCTTGACAATCTTCAAGCAGTCAAACAGCACAGATGTCTTGGAAAAGTAAAAGAAAGAGAGAACAGGGGATGAAGAAGGAGGGTGTAAAACCAGGCCAAAAAGGTGATGAACTGAAGACCAGCTACTAATACTCACACACAGCTGGAGCAACAGAGGTGGAGCAGAGGACTGATCTGGGGCTTTCTAGCCATTCAATTACTGGCATGGATTCCATTAGAGAACATTAAATGTGAAGGGAGAAAAGTAGAACAAGGTGTCCAGGATAATAGCATCCATCACATCCCCTGTTCACCATAGCACGATGACATACATTCATATATAGCTAGCTAGGCACAGGGATACAGATGGACATAGGGAGACTTTAACTAGACTTGTTGGAAGCAAGAGCAACAGTGAAGTTGGATAATGTATTGGATAGAGCTTTCTAAAAGAGAGAGAGAGAGAGAGAGAGAGAGAGAGAGTTTTGATGTGAGCTAGTACTACCACTCCAATGAGTGAGCTATAGGTCTGTTTTTGTTGCTCTCTCTAGGGCTCACTTTAATTCTTACGAGGAATGGGAAGTAACAAGAGAATGGGGAAGGGGAAGGGGAAGGGGAAGGGATGAGTGGCAAGGAAAGGCCACGGTGTGGTTGCTTTCAAGCAAGGGAAAAGTACAAAGCAGGAGGGAGGAAGAGGGAGGAGGGGAGGGGGAGAGGGAATGGGAGTGAGGGTCGGCTAGTCCTGTGAGTATATGCCTCACCTTTTGAGCATGTTTTCTTTTATCCTCCCTCCCTCCCTCTCTCTCTCTCTCTCTCTCTCTCTCTCATATCCTGTTTGCATTGTTTTAAGTTTTTTTTTTTTTTTCAAAGTTAAATCCCATAGCCACCGCTTCTTGATAACACACTGTTTAAGAACAGTTCAAATGCCCCTACCTAACCATGCCAATCTTGCATGACCCCCCTTCAAGTGACACAAGCAGCTAGAAAAGTAGTTCTTACAATGGTTTAAAACCTGTCCTTATAATATAACTGCCACCTACAATATAAAGTGCTGCTAAATGTTATTATTACAATAATAATAAAATCTTAATCATATACTAATTGTAATATTTATATTTATAAAACCTTAACATATAGCAATTCTTCTCTTTTGTTCGAGCTTGAAATATATGCTATGTCTAAAACTTTTTATCAAAACAGACTTATTATAAGTACAATTAAATAATAAGAATAAAAACAATTATTTATTATTTTCATTTTATATCTAACAAAAAATATTATTTTAAATCAAAACATGCAAGTGCTATGATATAATGTAATCCAATCATGCTATGACATTAAAAATTATTTATTTTATTATTATAGCTTTTTTCTTTTTAAAAATATAATAATAACCATTTATGCTTTAAGAATTCAACTTTAAGATGGAGCAAGCAAAAAAAAAAATAGTTGTTATTTTATTAAAATAATTGACAATAGTTTTGAATATAAGATGATAAGATCATTATTGAAATATTAAGATTTTTAAGGTTAAATAATCCTAGGCAAAAGGTTATTTCCAATACGCATGCTACGTTGCAGCAGTGCAAGGCCATTGATTTTATTTAATTGATTGGTAGGAAAAATAATAAAGATTTTATGCTCCAAATTTTTGAACTTGGATAATTATAGTGTAGATGGGCCTATCTTTCTTTCTTTTAAAAAAAACTATTTCAGTTTTTTGTTTTCCTATCTTTTATTCCTTCCTTCTATAGTAAATTCATGCTATCAGTTTCCTACAATACGTTTAATTGAGTTAGGGTGAATCTATGCCATCAACTTTTTCTTTTCCTTTAATAGTTGATGTTAACATTTTAAGCCACAACTTTATCAAAAGGTTGCAATGTTTTCTATGCACCTCAAAAATCTCACAAATACAAACAGTTGGCACTTCTAGATGATAGGTACTTCTTCTAATGTCTCTATAGGTTACATTACCAATGGCTTTCATGAATAGAAATAAGCTTCTTTTATAATAAGTCATGCATGTAATATGAACCAATTCAAATTATGATATTGTAATTGGGCTACTAATTTGTTTCAAAGCTTTTAAACATAGATACATGATCCCTTTCCATTGAAAATTCGTTAACGTTCACACCAATGTTCCTACTTATTATAATGCTATTTTCGCCCTACTTGTATCATGAGCAAATGCTGCTCTTGTTTCATGAATAAAGTTTAATTATTAGATTGAACAAAATTCACATTAATATTATACTTGTATGGATGAAACTTTTTAAAAATAAATAATATTCATCAAATTATCTTTGCCATGAAAGATTGCTGCTTCAATTATTATCTTCCAATCAAACTTTAGAAGGATATATTACTGCTTTTATCTTTTGGCAGCTTAGTTCAAGGTGTATAAATCCATATGCTTCAAAACTACTATTTATGGCATGCTATTATGCACATAATTAGATTTTTAAAAAAATTATATAACAATGCCAAGACAAGAAAAACCATCAATCTTAGTTGAGAGGAAAAGTGCTAACCAAACATATCCAAAGGTAAGTGCCTTGGCCCCATTTTCTTTTCCTCACTAAAGCATCATGTAACATGTTTTATCCTCTTTTGTCATGCACATGACAGATAATGATGAACCTAGTCATCTGGGAACAGGGGGCTTTGGTGCTGATTGCCACCATACTATTTTAGAATTGATGATTTTAGGTGCCTCATGAAATAGGGATGGTAAATTATATTAATATATCATAAATGGGTTGCATCAACTTGCAAGTCTAACAATAGATGAGTAAATCCAAAGTCGCCCTATTTGTTAATCACATTTGAAATCTAGAATTGAATTTAGCATATGTACCATAGCGTTATATAACATTATATGTGTAACACATTTAATAATCAAGTTGTGTTTAGGTTGATACAAATGTACGTCTTGCTTTTAATTCATGTAACAGGAACAAATTTTACTACTGACTTGTATCACCCATTTAACCAATCTAATACTAATTTAATCATAAAATAATTATACCTATAATTATTATACAATTATAAAATAATATAATAATAATCTTGATGGCTAAAAATTAAAGGTTAAAATTAACTTGAATAAGTTAAATAGGTGTAGCGGGTTGTATCCGAGTTTGCGGTTTACATTATACAAATTGATTAATTTAATAATTAAATTAATTACATATCAATTTTGAGTTAGTAAATCAATCTAAGATGCTATTTATTTATTAATTATATTTAATGGATCAATTTGATTTTGATCTAAACTTATTTATGTTCAATCCAATCTCGCTAACTCCATATCAACTGTGTCATATTCATGGATCACGTCCAAAATTGACACCTTTATCTTGAAGGTTGATTTCATGTTTCTAGCTAATGTGTTTGAATCCCCCCAATAATTAACAATAAAACATGGGTTACATTAGAACAGGGCCATGTGCTCTCAATTCATCTTAATACTAGCTTGCATACTTATACCATGCATGAGAACATTTGGTATTGGCAGAATATATATTAGTCTTTGGTTATAGTTAAAAATTTTGAAGCAATATTGGTGGATTTAGTAATATGAATAGCTAATATGCAGTTAATAAAATGAGCCAACGTTAACGGATGAGTAGAACAGTAAGAAAACGAAATGTTTTGCAACTTAGTAGATGGATGGGCTCCTTTTTTCTAAATCAACAATGCAAGCACCTAGCAACACCAAAACCATACAATTATCCTGCACCCCATAGAAATTAACAACATAAAAACATGGTATCACCTATTCATCTTAATTTCTAAATCAACAACTAAAGCATCCAATAATATCAGAGCCATACAATCATATATCCTACGCCCCCCATAGAAAATTAATACCATAGAAATATGCCAATACTAAAATCAAGACACAGACTTAGCTGTCATTGTGTTATAAATAATATTTTATATGTTTCTGAAGCACTAAATGGAAGAGTTATCTAGTACCCTTTATAGTTTTATTCGATGTACATACACATATTCACACAATGATACATACACTTAGATGGCATATCTAAGTTGATTTAAAGAAATTATGGTGAGCATAACATAGTTAATAGGTTTCTTGCCTTGATGACCCAAAACTTGGAATACTTTAAGGTTTAGTATGTCAAATTAAAATGTCATGTCCCATCTCTTGAAACATATAATAGAGGATGATGTAAAGCTTTTCCTCCCATTAAAAATAGTCCAATCAAAGCTATCTAATGATGGCCAAGCGGCTCATGGTACTAATCGTATTTTTAATCAAAGAACCCACCACCCATCGAAGGGCACCAACTTTAATCGACCCCAATCACCAGGTGGAACCCTCCAATTTCCAAAACAAAGGGGGTGGTAGCAAAACTTTTTTCTATTAGCGGAAGTAAATATTCCTAGCATCCAAAAAAAATTGGTTATTTTAATCACCCCACTTACCATTTTTATATCGTTAATTTGTCCTCACACGCTCGAAGGCCACCTTTTCTTTCCATCCACGTGGCAGTATCGCAACAGAGGAACGGTTTAAACGGTCGGATCTTGGTGAAAGCCACACGTGCCAAGATCTGGGGGCATTGGTAAGGAAGGAATATTCTTCAAATTAATAGTTTCCCCTGTCCACATCCAGTCGTTTCCCCCACGTGTCACACCAAAAAGCCTTTGCTCTCTTTTGAGGGGTCCAGTTCGGGTGGTCCTCGGTTGGCGTTTTGTTTAAGCTATTCCTGAGGAAGGTACTCGTGGTTTTTAAGGTATGTTGGGCCTCCACCTCTTTTGTCTTTGCAAAAAAAATTCTTTATGCATTGCGCATAGCATAAAAATACGCAAGCAGTGATTGATCATCTATGCATATGATTATGCATATAGTATTAAAAAAATAAAAAAAAATGCTTTCGTTGCATATGTGATCATACGTGTGAGCGATCAATCATCGCATATGATACGCATAGTCTGCATCGCGCATGATGCATAAAGACTTTTTTGTATCGACCTATAAAAGTTAGCTGACTCCTCAAATGAAACTTATCATCAAAAAAACCTACATGTTGCTCATAGGTTTAGACCTTAAAAATATATAACTAAATATTTATAATAAAATTAAAAATAAAATTAAGAAAAAAGATATGAAAATATACTTTTAGTGTTCAAAATTTTACTCTCCTTCGATCGTTACAAGTTAGTCTTATATATTTTAAGAATGTTACATTTTCAAGCTTTTATTATAGAGTTCGTTTAAAATTGACAAAACTAACATCAATTATTTTATAATAAAATATCAAAAATATAATATTTTGAAAATATAAGAGTAAAACTGTAATTTTGAATGATTGTTTGAAAATCAAAAATATATTTTCATCAAAACAATAATAGTAATACAGGAGTGCAACTTGTTTTAACGATTTTGTAGAAATATAGAAAAATATTTTTTCTCTAAAATCATTTCCAGCCTTGCTAACCTTTTTGTTTTTGTTTTTGTTTTTTTTTTCTTTAAGCCACTATAGATAACATTGAAATTTTAACCTTTGATAAATCAATTACCTTTCATTTATGGTGCTAAAACATGAGAATTAGATCTGTTCATAGGAGATTTTGGATAACTGCAGCAACATTCGCTAATATGCAGTCAAAAAGATTAGAACAGCCACCTCAAAATTTGAAACGATATGCATTCTTTTCAAAAAAGAAAATAAAGTTGCATTAGCCCAATGATTATGCAAGTCTATACCCTATTCTAATATCTGCTAACAAAGAAAGAACACATGATTTTTGAGTATACTAAATTCCAATATCCATAAAGCTATATATATATATATATATATATATATATATATATAGAGAGAGAGAGAGAGAGAGAGAGAGAGAGAGAGAGAGGAATGGCTCTTAGATTCAACCATGATAGTATTTTTCCAATCTTTCTCCTTTCTTACATGAATAAAGTAAGTGTGTGTGTGTGTGTGGTTGCAAAATAAATAAATTAGGAGTATACAGGCTAATTTACTCTACTCATCTTGATCTCAAATAGAGTACTTCAGTACTTTATCATTGAAATAAATATAGCACTTTTCTACCATCTGGGCAAGCTGAGATTGGACAAGTGGAGTAAAAGGACCTTAATTACCATCAATTCTCTTTTACTTGCCAGCAAAGCATAGTGTGATAGAACAAGTCAGCTCTTAAAATAAAAAATATAAAATCAGTTTGATGAAAATAATAATAATAATAATTCCAAGTGGAATAACTTCTCTAAGATGCTTGCACTAAATTATTCGTACCTATAACCTATTGCAAATGAGGAAAAACTAAGACAATGTCAGAGCGATAGTTTGTGTTCACAGTACAAGAGAAGTATATTTATCCATGATTTTATTGGCTCCACATTAACTATGAAACAAGAAGACTGGAATGTTATCAACTGTGCAGCAACAAAATAGATGGTTATATTGCCAACAACAATTCAAACTATTTAAATTCTTAAATATATTTTAGGCCTTAATGATGCTATATAGAATTAGCAATACTTTTACTTTCTAAAGTGGCTTTATTTTCATTATTATGCTTTCCATGTCGAATATATTATGTATGTATTATTTCAAATATTTTCAATCATATAACCCATTTAGCAACTCAGCCTGCAGACTTGACAACAAGCCAAACAAATTCCTACAGCCAATGATGGAGATGTTTTAGATGATCTCACTTGCTTAAGCATCCATTTATGGTTCAAAATCACCATCTTACTCTCCTTTTGTTTTGTTTTTGTTTTTTTTTTTTCATGATAACCAAGTTCTTCGGTAGTGCTGAACTGATGTCTTAAAGAGCAAAATTAGTCTAAGAAGATACCTTGTCTCAATAAGTAGATCAAATTGTGCCTATAACTTTGTTTGTATTCTTTCCCGTTTTTCCTACAGCTATCAACTTTGCATAGTCTTACTAGTTCTCTTGAATAGACTACTATGCTTCTTGGGAACATGAAGTCTTTTCTACAAGATAGAATCCTACACCTACAAGCCTAAGACACCACAACCATCCATGCTTCTCTTCACATGCATTACATGCCTTGAATAGGAGCATGCCATCAGAATTTTGCCACACAAAATGTTTCTTGGACTCTGGTGTGGTGGCTTTGTGAAGTAGGGCCAAAGGGGCCATGGTTGTCAATTCAGGACCCTATCAAGCATTATTCAGCAGGGAAGTGTCCCATTCTGAAATAGTTTTGAATCCAGTGTCCACGTAGTTTGGAGGTAATTGGAAGTTGGGATAGCTCCCGCCTTGAGAATTGTAGGAAGGAACCAAGTAGCATTAATTTGAAGCAGGAAAAGGCCAGCAAGGTGGACAAGGCCATGATGGGACCACCTTTGCTTCTTTATTTAAGACCATGAAACATGCACTGCTGGCATTTGTTAGGCAATGATGATGGTGGAAACCAAGATGAAAAGAAACAAAAGAAAAAAATTTTTACTCTATCAAGACAAGGCTTGAAGAAACTATGATAAAAACTCAGGAGACAGATGAAACTATACTTCAAAGTTAAAATATCAGAGACTGATATGCACACCTCTACTTCTCATTCGATGGTCTTTCACTCATGATGAGCCACATCATGGAATTAGAAAAAAAATTTCTGCCACACAGATGTAGAGCAGGGATGTCTATCATACTCTATGGTGAGAAGCACATGATCCCAACCCAAAATATCAGTAGTTATGGGACTTAAAAGAGAAAAAGTAGTCCTATGTTGGTGTTAATCAATATTGCTAGTCATTAAGGGGAGAGAATGAAATGGAGAAGCAAATTAGGTTGTTGGTAAGCTAAGCATGACAAGCCATATGATATATAAAACACACAAACTAGAAGCAGGATAATCAATGGCAGGTTTTTAAAGGTGGATGGCAAAGTTAATGGCAATTCTATACATAAGATAGGTTATGGCAATTCTATACATTAGTTCCACTTCTGACAGGGGCATCATGCTGTCCCAACAAGCTGAGTAAAGTTGTTGGGCATAAATTAGACAGCTCTATTTAATGCTCTGATCTGCTGATGAGCTTGTTGTTTTTGTTGTTCAAAGTTGAGCCCATCAAAAATTTTGAATCTATGGAGCTCAATCTCAACCCAAAAAAAAAAAATTTCTGCACCGTCTTCGATACAAAATAATCTGCTTCAAATATGATAATTTACTCACATATAAATCCATGCGTCTGTGATGTAGGATTTATGAATGAATTTTTTGATGCAGATTCATGCGCTAATGAATTATCGCATTCGATGTAGATCATCATGCATCGAAGACGATGTAGAAAGACTTTTTTCTTAAGTAAATTAGTAGACTGTCTTTGTTCTTTTAATGTTTTTCTTTTGAGAACAACTTTGTATACCGTCTCCAGTGCACGAACGCATGCACTGAGCGCGGCTATTAACCGCGCGCCCATACAGGCAAGCAACATGGCCCAATGGGCCGTAGCGCACCCTGCACGTGCACCTGCACAGGTGTGCAGCCAATGAGCATGCCCGATGCGTGCTTCCTAATCGAAGACAGTACAGGAAGACTTTTTCTTTTCTTTTTGGTCCAAGAAAAAAAATCAAAACCCTTTGAGACATGTAGCTTGCCATTCCAAGTTTCCCTTGGCATAGTTTCAACATGAATCAAATATTTTTGGCAGCATCATACAACCAAATCAGAACCCATTTAATCCTCCTTAGAATCCATATCCTCTCATCACCTTTTTTTTTTTCTTTTTTTTTTTGTGTGCTGTTGTTGTTAATGTCGTTGTTGTTGATCGTGATGTGTAGGGCCAAGTTGCAAGTCAGGTCAAGCCGACAAGTTTGGGGTTGTTCTGTTGGCATCTCCTCCTCAGAACATGCACTAGAGAAAGGATAAATGTTTGGACACAAGCTCTCCATTATTCCCAGATTATGTTTATTGCTTGAAATATTATTCAAAACTTAAGCTAATAAGGCATGGGTCAGCAAAATAAACCATACTTATACCAGAAGAAAAGAGGAAAAATAGAGAAAAATCATCCATATAGTAAATATGATATCATTTGAACTCACACTAACACCACTTTTCATGCCTCATATTCCTGTATTATTTATTTTAAGCAAAAATATTTTTAAAATCTTTAAATTTACATTAAAAATTTATTTTGATTTTTAAACTTTTAGTTGATACAATTTAATCTTTCATGTTTTAAGAATATTATATTTAGGATGCTATGGTTCACGAATAATTAAAATCGATGAAATAGTTGATGTAGCTAACTAATTCATGTTCTCGCATCATAGCGAAGCATTAATTTTTACTAATCCTCAAACATCATCATTGCAATATTCTTAAATATGAGAAACTAAACTACAACAATTAAAAATTTAAGAAACGAAATGAATTTTGAGCGAAAGTTTGAAGACTAAAAGGATGTAGTAGATTTTATTTTACTTTATTCTTTTATCCTAAGGGAACAATACGTGGCAATAAGTCTAACTCCTCTTAACTTTCAAGCATTATATAATACATTGTACTCAATTGCAAAGCTTCTAGAAGGCTTACCGCAATAAAAATAGCTAATCCTAGCCAAATGGGAACACTAAACAAGATCACCCTTGCCACAAGCTGGAGAGGTGACTAATGGGTCCATTTGAAGGCATAGCATTCCTTCATGTCCACACAAAAACCAAAAGCTTTTCAAAGCACCTTCCTTGTACACCACTATTGAACACATATTATGGCTTTCCATTAATTGCATAGCATCAATCATGCCAACTCCCATGAAATCTTAAAGTATAATAAAAATAGTCTAGTTGCATGAAATCAGAGACCTACTGAAGAAGTGCTAAGCACCACATATTTGCTACCTTCCCCTCAAAAAAAAAAAAAAAAGCTAGCAACCCATTTTGGCTATAGTGGTAGGAGAACATGTGGCACTATTGTGCCCAAAGATCCTGTTAGCTAGGCTTTTTGGTAGGTTTCCTTCTTATATTTGATGGAATAAGTTCCAAGTTTCTTTAGCAAAGAGCAGAGATCAACACTACTACTAATGATCACCATGATGTCCTTCCAAACTAAAAGCAAGCAACCTATCATAGGCTTGCACATAGGGAGAACATGTGGCAGTATTTTGTCTAAAGGTGTTTATGACTTGGGTCTTCCTTCATCATAGGATTCATTCCAATCAAAAAGAAATATTGGAAAATAAGAGCTGTGCTCTTCATGGCTCCCCTTTAGCTAAAGCTAATGTCACAATCTGTGGTGGGCACTGGCAGCCCCTTTCAAGCTACAGAACTATACAGCCCACAATCCTCTCTCATCCATCAATTATGAAGTCATACTTTCTGTATTAGAAATCCACATCTACCCCTCTCTCTCTCTCTCTCTCTCTCTCTCTCCCCCTTCCCCCAAAGGCATGGAATGAATGACATCAGTGGTGACTTGAGCCCTTGTCAGGATCCCTTCCTTTTTCAGGGCTTATCTTTCTCGTGAGCAGGGGAGAGGGGATGGTCTCATATGGGGGGGTTCCATGCTTACCTTTTAACAGCCTTCCATGCGTCCTTCCTTGCCATGCTTTCACTTCTTTTTTTCATTCCCTCGTTGCTTTTGTTTGGTGAGGAATCCATGAGAAAGGAGTCCATAGCCTCTCTTTTAAACTGAGTTCCTTTTATGGTTGCATCAAAAAGGTCTATGTGGGAGTCCACCATCTTAAGTTTAATACTTCAGTTTTAGGCCACCTAATATGGCATTACCTTCAAAAGAAAAGTAGAGTAAATTTTTTTTTTTTTAACCTTGTTTCTAGTCAATATCTAGAAATATGTGGTAACCTCTATTCAGACTATTTCGAAATCTAAATCAAATTCCTTATCAAATTAAATGAGGTAGAAGTTTTCTTAAATAGAGAAATTTTATATTGAGATAAAATTCATTTTGAAGCTAGTCAACCTTGCATCCATTTGTCTCTTGCTACTTGGCATGATTCCTACTAATTGAAAAGTCTTAGCCTCACAAAGATTTGCTCTATGATTGAGTTTTGGTGAGGATCTTGCTCCTATTGATCCATGATAGATTTGTGATTCTCATAAATTAGAACCTCTAGTCAAAGAATTTAATTTTTGTAAATTTAAACTGAATATAAAGAAACTCTTACTTTGCCAAATAAATTATAAGTAGTAGTTAGTCAATTCATCTATTCACTAAAGCATGGACCGTTATTACCAGACATAAGAGTATTGAGTACTGGATCTAAAAGCATCGACCGTGTCATAAGTGTTTTAAATTATATAGCTTTCTCAAGTTGAATAAGACATCCTTTCATATCGAAATCTCTAAGATAGAAACCATTTTCGTCTTTTTTCTTCAATGTACTTTAAACATTAGAAATATTTTTCCCAACTTTTTATTCTAATAGCAAGTTGGGACCATTAGCTAAAGCCTCAAACATTGAGGATTCTAATAGCAAGTTGGGACCATTAGCTAGAGTCTTCTAATAGCAAGTTGGGACCATTAACTAGAGTCTCAAACATTGAAGACTGTAGTTCTGGTACAATCTTGATTTGGTCAAAGAGAGAGAAGGAAATTTTTTTTAACTTACACGGCTTGAATTTTAAGAATAAAATAATAAAGAATATGATGTAGTCAAAGAATCTCATATCTATTACATATTTGAACTAAGAATGTAATTTAATATAAAAAATTTAAATTCTTATAATAAGGTCACCTAAAGATTACATATATAAGATCTTTGAAGTTCAAAGGGATATAGCAGCTCTAGCGAAAGCTATGTTTGAATAAGCTTGAAAACTAGTTCTTTAATATCTATAATAAGTTCTACTAGGGGGATGAGAGATGGGACGCACATTGAATGCCCATCAAATCTATATTATAACGTTATGCAAGAATACAACATGGCACTTAACTCTTTAATATTTAGTCTAATTTTTGTATAAAGTTATATTTAAAAGAACAGTTTGCATACATTTATTTAAAGTAAAGCTTCATTAGTAATTATAAGAATGGAATTTACATGAGAAACTACTTTTAGTACAACTGCTTTTAAATTATCACCTAAAATTAAGACCAAATAATAGAGATAAGACTATTTAATAAATGCATGTTGAAACTAATGAAGTTTTATATATTTACAAAAATAGCTACTAATATGGCCTAATGGATTGATGATGGATTATCCATTATTTTTATCCTAATTTTTTTATTTTTTTCCTCTACAAACTCATGTTATATGAGTTGAGAATCCAAAAAGAAAATAAAAATTGTTAGATATTTTGTATTTTATTAGAATTAGAAAAGTCTATTGATTTTAGAAATTTTCTCCTACAAATATATCCTTATTATGCTTAATACAAAATTAATCTATCATAAAATACTCAATAAAGCTTTCTTTTAGATTTTTCTTAATTTTCACATGATATAAAGCTACTTAAAAGCTTGTAGTGTAAGGCCATAGTTCTAAAAGAGAAATTAGTGATAGGTCGAATTTTTTTTTTTTAATTGAGCCTATATGAAAACCTAAGGTACAACATTAAAGGATTAGTAGAAAGGAAAGGTGTGAAGCTTTATAGGTATCCTACATCTCTATTTTGCCTTCTCATTCTAAACTTACCTCCTATATTTCTAATTTCTAATTTCTTTTTCATAATTTTTGCTTATAATTTAATCTTATTTGCTTCTAATTTATTCTTTGTACTATACTATTTTAATCTTGAATGGGCCCCAACATTCTATCTTTGTTAGATATTAAGATTCTAAAGAATATTTATAAGTCTATAGTTTCATTGGAGAGCATAACATTGTTATATGTCTATTTATACTTGTAAGGTTTGAGCCCTCAAATTTATATTGAATTTTTCTTCTAGTTAAAAAAAGAATTAGATAGAAAGTATAATAAACTATTTTTATTTTTTTTTTCAATTACTATATGTAAATCTATGGTATAAGCCCTCAATTTATTTTAGTGGCACCTATCTTTTAGAACCACTTATGATTTGAAGTAAAATAGTTTTCTAAAATTCTAAGACTTTTACGTTAAGGTGAAATTCATCTGAAGCTGGATCTTAATTATATCGGCTTTTATTTTTTGCTTACTTCCTTTCAATTAAAAAATTATTGCTTCCAAAGTTTAGTGAGTTTTTAATATGATAAATCTTACTTCCAAACCAAATCCAACCTTACCCAAAGTGACCAAATTGTTCCATTAAAAAATCTAATAATCCTTTTAAACTAGATCAACTAAATGAAATAATAGGCCTAACACTTGTATATAATTATGTAGATCGTACGCAATATGTTGTCCTAGTAAGCTTTGCTAGTATATTTTTTTTTCAAAAATTGAAGGTACATCAATAATTTAAAGAAACAATGTGATTATCACTTATATCAAACACTTGAAAAAAAGCCCCTTCTACGGTTTAAGCTTAGAAACACCTTCTAAATTAAATCTTAAAGAATAATGATTTAATAAGTGCATGAACCCATGAAGGTCAAATTTTTACTAAAATATGTAACTAATAAGGTGAGGACATATAGAAAATTTAAGCCAATGGTAGAGATAATGAACTCTAGGTATAGTTGTATATCCATCACGATGTTTTTATATGTTAAAGATTTTTATCTATATAAAAAATATTTTATCTATTCATGGACCTAAAAAAAATCAAGATATTTGTGATATATTTATAAAAAAAGGACATTGAAAGAATATATTTCTAATAAATAGAACATAAAATATATAAATATTTAACATATCTAGGAGGTGATTTAATTTCATAGAAGGAAATAGCTCCTTCCATCTATTTAATTCGGGGCCTTTCACAAAAAAGGAATTAAAAATTTAAAATAAAAGTAGTGATCTATATGTTCCTTTTATTTTTGTTAATTTAATAATGAAATGATACATTTGTACTAGTGAGGTCCATCTTTTCAAATTTGAATTGAATTTTTCTTCTAGCCAAAAGAAGTAAAAATTTGATAAAATAGTAAGAAAATTGCCTTGCAATAGTCCTATAAAATTCAATCATAATTAAATCGCTACTCTTGCATCAACTTTATCTCTTATCATATGATTTGATATGTATCAAAAGATGTTGAACCTCTTGAGAACCATCTCACTCTCATGGTTTTTGGAAAGAGCTTTAGTTTGATAATTGAAATGGTAAAAATATATCACATGAAAAGACAAGGTCCCAAGAAGTTATTTTAAAAATTAGTCTAAGATATGGTAAACCTTATTTCTTGATTCCATTCAAACCTACCTAAAGTAGCTCAATAAACCTGTACAGGCATAAGCACACAAGCACAAGCACATGTACATGTATATATGTATATGTATGTATATATGTATGTATGTGTGTGTATATATGTATATATATGTGTGTGTGAATCAATAACATCCAATAAATGATGTAATAATTCTAATATCATGTTCCACCGTATCAGCTTAAACATATGATTTATAAGGCCACCAATATATAGGTTCACTTTTTTTTGAGAAATTATATGTTGGTTTCTAAAGCTTTCATTTTAAAATTCACCAAGCTCTCAATGTTTCTCTGCTCTCAATCTCATATGACTTATTATCAAGAGTTGCTTAACCTAGGCAACATTCTTTAAATAAAGCCCAACACACACTATCTAAAAATAGGGGAATTTCTATTTGCACTGCTCGGATTGCTAAGTGCACCCCTCCAAATTTTTTTTAAAAAAATCCTAAACTACCCTTAGCACCTTCGTCTCCCTCCCTCTCCCCTCCCTTCCTCGGCACCGGCGCCCTTCCCCCTCCCTAGCACCGCCCCCCACCCCTCCCTTTCAGCCCCCGTCTCCTCTCCTTCCCTTCCAGGCAGCCCTTCCTCTCCTTTTTCCCTCTCTGGCACCATCCCTCACCCCTCCTTCTGGCCCCCGTCTCCTTTCCTCCCCTTCCTGGCACCGCCCCCCCACCCTCCTCTCGGTCCCGGTCTCCTCCAGCACCGTCTCCTCCCCTTCTTGGCACGGTGCCAGGGAGGGGAGGAGACGGTGCCGAACCGGGGAGTGGAGAGGAGGGGAGAGAGATGGGTGGAGGGCGGTGCGAGGACGGAAGGAGAGAAAACGGGAGCCAGGGGGAGGGATGGGAGGACGATACCAGGGAAGGGAGAGGAGAGGGGGGAAGGCACCGGTGCCGAGGAAGAGAGAGGGGCGAAGGGGGGGAGGAGACGGGGTAGTTTAGGATTTTTAATTAAAAAAAATTGAGGGTTGCACTAAGCAACCCAAGCGGTGCAAATAGAAATTCCCTTAAAATAGGTAAAATAAATTGGCAATAATATTTTTTTGATCCTCAAACTTTCACTTAAATTTTATTTTGATTTTCAAACTTTTTATTGTTACAATTTAGTTCCTAATATTTTAAGAATGCTCTATTTTTAAAATTGATAAAAATTTGATATGCCACTCAGCCAATCAACCCATATACCATTCCATTAATTTTAACTAAGTCCCTGGAATAGAACGTCACAAATATAACATTCTTGAAATATAAGAAACTAAATTATAACAACTAAAAAATTAAGGACCAAAATGAATTTTGAGTGTAAGTTTGTGGACTAAAAGTATATTCTAGCAAAAAGAAAATTATCAAGAAATTTCTTTGTTGTGAAACTTGGAAGCCATGGGAGCATCATAGTTTTGGAAGAATCAAACATGGGTGGGCCAGAAATCCATGGAATTCCAATCATGGGAGCATCGAGATCTCCATCAATCAAACCAAATCTAAGGACCTCGACCTCTGACATACAGAGCTGATGGGGCTCTGGACTCAATGGTGGTGCTGTGCTCTTGAAGGGGGGTAAAGAGGAGAGATCAGGGTACAACATGGGAGTCTCTGGGGACGAGAAGCTTGTTGATTTCTTTTCTGACATATGGGGACAAGTAAGAAGTTGGCAACCACGAGGAACCTTGCACGTACGACAAATCTCAGCATGGGGCCCTTCCGGGATTCACCATGGAAGTGATGTTGCTCTCTATGAAGTTATATTTGTCAAGAAGGAAAGTGACCAATATGTCCACGAAAATTTTTAACTAGTCTGAGAGACAAAAATGAGATGCATGGAATATCTTCAACCAGGGTAAAAAGTAAAATGTCTTTTACCATGAAATGATCTCATGCATGTGAATGGCTCTGACAGCAACAAACATGACTGTAAGGTTGGAAACCTTGTGATGAATGGAATTGCCTCCACCTACTGAGCCTTGAACAGGGTTGCCTTTAGCTTGTTAAGCAGCAAATTTGGTTATTTTTTTTTTTACTATAATGCTTCCTACTAGGGTGAACTAATATCCTCTTGGAGAGTTTTTTCACTATTTTTTGGCACAATAATATGTGTGGTATTCAATCATTCAAGTTGAAAAGAAAGCATTTAAGTTGGTATATTGTTACATGAAAAATGAGACAAAGGTGATGTTGATACTTCAATGGCGATTAATCAAACATGGACCACTTGCTTTCACCCAGAATGGGAAAAAAAATTCAAGACCCCTGCACTTTGTCATGGAATTTATCAAATACAACAAATTAAGTGCATAAGATGTGCTTTCTCGAGGTAAAGTTTAAAGAGAAAGAGATTATTTACTGAAGTAAACTGAGTGTAGCTTGTTGAAAAATGGTTTGATCAAGATAGCATAAACCTGAGCAGCTGAGGTTTCTTTGGTGAAGGGTAAATTCCATCTGACTTTAGTCACTTGTAACAAATGATCAAGTAGTAGACTTGGTCGAACTCATCCAAATAAATACCACAAGGTTTCAGAGCTGTAATTGTTTGTCAAGGATGCAGGGGTCCTCTGCTGACTGATGGCAATTGCATGTTTGTTTCAACGTGATGGCTGCTTGTGGTCATGAAATCTAAAGCATGCCACTGGAAGGAAGAGTGGTACAATTAGTATTTCCTGGATAATGTGACGGAAGGGGCAAACAAGATTTGACATGGTTGGTGATGATGAGTAAGTAGGACTGAGAGCTGAAATCAGTTTCAGGGCCGGATTTGAGCTCAGCTGATTAGAATCTAATATCCATTAACTTCATCAACTAAATCAACTAGTAACAAGCTAACCTTCAATCACATTTGGTTCAAGTGAACATGAGTTGAGAGATGGAACTTTCCTCTGGAAGGAAATTTTTGAGATGTGAAAAGAATTAGAGTGGAAGCTAGGGTTAGGCTCCAATATGGCTCCAGCAGCAGCAGCAGCAAAAAACAATCACAAAAGACATGTTTGGGACATCAATGCAGAATAATTAACCGAAAGGCTTTCTCTCAGGGATGTATGGTGGTGGTTGTGTTGCCACACCTGTGTAACATCACCAATTGCTTGGCTTGCCACACTACCTTAATTCTCTAACTAATTTATCCAGAAGGTATTACAATTAAAGACCCCGGCCCCACGTATTAAAGATAATTATAATGCCACACTTGTAGCTGCACAACTAATCATGCCGATCGTGATATAACATAATTATTCTTTGTCCTCAGATTTGATTAGATCAGGCCAAGATTGCTGATCTTTTCGTGAGGCAAAAACTCTTGAGTCATGTGATGATAGATTTTAACATGCGAGAAGTGATGGATCAAATGTATAGGTAACCAGCAGTCATGATCCCCTCTAATCGCTACCTTGATCTAAGCTCTCTTTTTAACCTATCTGTCAAAAGCTACAAATTATTGTGACACTAGGCGTTTACATTATACCGTTGTTGTTGTTGTTGTTGTTGTTATTTTTCAATTTGAGCTTGGACATGTATCCTCGTCGATCCACAAAACTGAAACAATGACCTTGTTTACTTATTCAAGGTGTTTGACCATGTATCCTTGTCGATCCACAAAGCTGAAACAATGATCTTGTTTGCTTAGTCAAGCTGTTTGACCATTAAAAAGTAAGGATGCGTTAGTGGCATTGAGAGAGAAAGCAACAGAGGGACCTAGATGACCTGAAGGTCCCAACTTCATCTTTAAGATCTCAATCAAGTTCAAGATTAACCGAGATTTTTTTAAAAAATTTTTGGATAAAAATCTAAATCCTCACAAACTGACTCATCTGAGATCGAAACTAACATAGGTTATCTGATCCATTCAATTGATTGGTCAGATCAATTTCATGTTTATGAAATGGACTTGATCTATTTTTATGGTTAGTTTTTACTAAATCTCTAGTTTTGGTATAGGTACGATTGAATGCTATTACTATCATCACTACCACTACAATAATAATAACAAAGCTTTAATCCTAAACTAATTAGATGTAGGTATGATTACATATTGGATTCATATACGAATCTATTGAACTTTGGTCTCTGTTTTCAAGTCATGCCCAAATCAACAAATGGATCAGATTTAGATCAAAATATAGGATCACATCAAGGCCCATCCACAACAGTGGGTCAGATTGTGCTCATAGGGTGGTAGAACGGTACAAGTTGGATCTTTGATCCTGGTGGTTTATCATACCTCTGAGTGCTGAAGGGTGTGACTAATGGGGTCCAAATTTGCAATAGTTTGTTTTCCTTCAAAGACAAATAGTGTGGAGTGGAAGAGTTAGCTTGGATAAGTTCAAATCAATTATGCGTTGTAGGATACAAGCCAACTTGTGTCTCGAGTTGAGGAGCCCTCCCCATGTCCATGCCAAGTCAATCAAATGACAGTTTACGATGGACCAAACCTAACCCAACCCTTTGGTTTCCCTAATCCGCTGTGTTGAATGATCTTTGTACTAACAACCAATAATACTATTGTTCAATTCAAAGCCAGGACCGCAAACGAAATTGCTCATGAACAGCTTGGTTTCAACTCAATAACCGAGTAGAACATTAATTTTGTTCCACAAAGGCATCAACCAAAGCTCAACCATAATTTGAAACGAAACTCAACTTATGAACAAGTTGAACCGTAAAAGAAAAATGAAACAAGCTCGATTCAGCCAAAAAATGTGCCGACTCTGAATCTGTTGTGGATCTCGGTTTAAGCTGCTCATCCAAGACTAACCTTCAAAACTAAAATCAATCCTTTGAGGATGCTTCAAATTGAATTAATTAACACAGGCCAGCTAATGTCACGGACTGTGTCATACCACAGGCCAGCTAATTAGTGACAGAATCATTTAATAGATACAGAAAACAACCTGACATTTGGAATAAAAAAATATAAACCTGACATTTTCCCGTGTTGTCATTAAAAAATCATGATATTGTTTGATTTTAATAATAATTATTTGAACTTTGTCACAAGTATTTTTGGACATATAAAACACCAAAGGCGTCCAAGAGCGTGTGAGAAATCCTTCGAGATTTCCCAGTTCGAGTCCAGCAACCACGGGGATCAGCCCGATTATTCTGTTCAGAAATTATCAGGAGATCACGTAGATCCAGTTACAATAAAATTACAGATATGTTCATGATAACACAAGAAATGCAAATGAAGATGAGAACAAAAATTTCTGTCATTTTGAGATGGTTGGAGAATCAAAACCGTCATTCTTTAAAAAATTATGTTTCCCCCAAAGCTCAAGCAACTAAAGAAATCTTGAAGACTAAAACATTAACTTGCAAATCACAGCAAATCTTAATCCACAATTGTTTTCACGATTGAAACATTACCAATCAAAATATTACAGCACCTTCGCTACATAAAAATTCATGAACAGTAATGCTGACCAGACTAAAAGATGATGCAATTA
The DNA here is from genome assembly GCA_900491605.1 of Calamus simplicifolius. Classification (NCBI taxonomy): domain Eukaryota; kingdom Viridiplantae; phylum Streptophyta; class Magnoliopsida; order Arecales; family Arecaceae; genus Calamus; species Calamus simplicifolius. The sequence continues at coordinate 461,035 of UESW01004157.1, forward strand.
TCAATTCGAAACATGGTAACTCTCCCTGTTGATACTCCACCTACACAAAGTACGCTCGGTGAACCCAACTATAGACCAGACGACAACCATATTCAATGTAGCTTGCCAAAAATAATGTAGCAAGTATGCAACAGGTAACTCTCAGCAGCTGATACATTGTGCTGTTTCTTGCCGAAAATAATGTAGCTTACATTCTCAATAATATTCTGGACTACAAGGAGCATATTTAATGAGCGACATGCAGTGGTTCATCGCATGTGCGGCATCACACTGCCCTGTTGCATTCCCACTGGCGGGCTGATGGCATTCAAGTTAGCACTTAGACCCAACGGAATGATCAGCAGGATGAAACCCTTGTTTCTTCGAGATGCTGACTACTGGAAAAACAAGGCGAAAAAAGTATATATAAGTATCCATCTTCAGTTTAATGCATATTCTTGATAGCTATAGAAGCAATTATACATGATTGGGCCACTGACAAAAGCTTTTGATTTCATTGACCGACTCAGAGGAAGTGACAGAGCTGGGACCAGTCTGAATAGCCAAGGCAGATCGGCCTCCAAAGCCAATTAAAGTAACTTATCAACGCAGCATACACTTAAGCTGATGATTTAGGCTACAGCCAACTAACTCTGGTGGGATGGTGGGAAAAAATGATGCCATTTGTAAGTACACAGAGAATGATGGGTTCCCCTCATTGCACATTCATAAAGTTCAACAGTATGGTGGCCATCATTACACAGTGAAACAGTGTGGGCAGAAGTTGAGCCCACCACCCACGTGATGGAGCAAACAGATGGGACCTTGCTCAGAGGGTAACTCATATGAAAGCATTCATCAACCTCCTGTTGCATTTTATGGAGACAGTTCTTGCAGTAGAGCATATTACTCTGTTTCATTCACTTGCAGTAATTTGTAAGAATTAGAAGGTTAACTGATTGGCTGTAAAATCCAGTCAAGCACAGTTATTTGTAAAGATGTTAGACTTCAACAATGGATGGACTGATTTGGCAAATGGCTTTTGATGGAAAGCATGGGCTCACAAAACATGACCTGACATGTGCAGCAATGGATCAACTAAATGGCGAAACATATTTCAGGGAAAACATGGGCCTGACATGTGCGTGTAGGAAGTGTGGAACTACATGGTTGTTAGTTCCAAGAATTCAAACCTGGAATGTTACCTTCTGGCAAGAGATAAATTAGGTTGTGGGCTGGATCTGCAATGCAAGGATTTAGAAGCAAGAGTAAATAAGTTCAACAGTTGTTAGCTTGTATCAAACATTTGAACAGGCTGTCAGTGTAATGGGATGCACCACTGACTGCCACCGTGAAAGTAAGCACTAGGGGGTTAAGAATGCAAAGTTGCTCCACACTTACCCTGGATTTCAGAATTTTCTGGCTTTCACTGAAGTACTGGTTTGGATGGTTTATCCCAGTATCACATGAGGTGGCATGAATAGCTTCAAAAGTCAATGTGCAAGCCAGCTGACAATTTTCCCATTATCATTTGATGTGCGAGAGCGGGGAATAAAAGGGAAGCAAATAAAGTAAATTATAAACATAGCATTACAAATAATGAACACTCTACCTGGTAATGACGATTCCTAACTCTATCCATTACATCATCCAATGCACGCCCGCCAACACCCATTTTTCCCAGAGCAGCTCTCAAATTTTCCTCACTAACAGAAAATAGGACACAATAAGAGACACCAACCAAACAGAAGAAAAAGGAAAAAGAAAAGGATGTTCATCCTCTGCAATTATTACTTTTGCGAAGGCTAATATCCTTGTAATCATTGGATATCCATGCATCAGCGTACATCAATGGAGAATTTGGGTGAAAAACCCAAGAACTAAAACAGAGTGTGCTTTGAGTTGGATATTCTAGCTTTTCCAGACTATTCACATTTTCACTCCAACCACAAATTCTTAATATACGCAGAATCCATCCTATTTGCATACATGAGACATAAGAGATTTCAAGGCAATGTACTCCACATTTTCAAGGCAATGACTATCAAGATTTCATCACTTAGAAGCATATCGCACCAGAAACAATTTCCCACTAATAGCACACACTGCATCAGACAACAGCAGGCCAGCAAATTTTCTAAACTAATTACTGTAACATCCATCAACGTTAACTGTAGTTAAATTTCAAGTTAATCAGCTTTCTAAAACAAATGGAACAATATCAGGTGGGAAAGTTAGAAAATTTAATGTCTAAAAACTAGATTTTCACACAGTCAATGTATTAAAAACATGTAGTTAAGTCCCATAAAAAAAAAGGGTAGTTAAGAAGATCACTGTCTGTGGTTATGGTTTATAAGCTGCTTAGATGACAAAGAATGCCATCCTTGATTGCTGATGTAGAGAAGAATAAGCATCCATTGATATCCAAAGCAACAATATTTGAGTAGACAAAAAAGTATTTGGAACTCAAATACCCCAAAATATACAAAGAAAATATAATCATGGCATTAAAGTGGACATTGAGAATATATATGATACAAGAAATGACAAATAATTGATAACATAAACCCATAAGGTTTGTAGTGTTTGGATGCCAAAAAGTTATTCCAGGAATAGGAATACTAATTCCCCAAGAAAAACTTATTCCCCTTGTTATTTCAGATTTCTATTTGATTTAAAATCCGGTATTCCATGTTATTCCAGTGCAATTAATGCAGTGTTATTCCAAATGGCGTTTGAATGACATGGGAATAAGCATGTATTCCATTAGGAATAGATGAGAATTTTTTATAAATCCCAAAAATACCCCTTGAGCAAATGAGAAGGAAAAATGGTTTATCAATTTAGCCAGAAGAATATAATTACCAACGCTAAAACCTAACCTCTCAGCAGGTCAATGATGCAGCCTAACCTGAACCGAATTATAAACATATTAGATATTATATTATTTATATAAATATTATTTATATTATATTTATAGTATATTATATTTTTAAATATTATTTATCAATAGATTAAATACTATTTATGCTTTTATAATATTAACAATTGATTATCATTATTGTTTCTATAATAGTTAGCTATCTATGGTAAAGAGTTTTATTTTATTTAAATATTCTCATCTCATTTAAATAGATTTTATTTTCATAAATTTATAGTCTCAAATTAATTAAACTCTTTTTTAATTTAAAAATATTTTGACTAATAAATATATTTTAGTTATCTTATCCTTATTTTTTAATCCTAAAAATTAATTTTAAGTTTAATAATATAAAAATTAAAAAAAACAATAACTAACAAGAAAAGCTCACTATAGTAATCATTATTAGGCCAAAGAGTTTTGTTTTTTTGAATTCTATTATCTTTCCAAAAGATCTCTATGAATTTTATTTTTTAAAAATAGTTTCAACTATATTTAATTTATAACCCAAATCAATTTATACTCTTTTTAAATTTAAAAATATTTTTTTACTTAATACATATATTTTATTTATATTTTTCTTATTTTTAATTTAAAATAAATAATCTCAAATTTAAATTTAATAATATAAAATTAAAAATTATTTTTTAATTTACCTTTTTCATTACATTAGCGCCCATGCAATTAGTTATATAAAAGATTGTAATTCAATTATTACAATATTAAGGAAATGGTAAAAATCTAAAATTGTTTTCCATGTCCTCGCTAATTCCAGGCATCTCCCACATATATTTTTTTTTCTTTTCCTGCTAATTTTTATATGCAAGCTTCCTTAAGATAGGGGAGTAGAGAGCTCGAAATTCCCTAGAAGATGATGGTGTGTGTGAGAGCAGCCTTTCTCGTGCCCCTTTCCACCACCCATCATCTCCTTTCCGTCCTCCCCCCGGCCCCCCAAACTCCCACTGTTTTCTTCAGTGGCATAAATGTCGATAAGCCCACTTGGGCTGCTCCACCCTCGTTTGCGCGGCGGCGGGGAAGGGGATACGTCCTCTTCACTACCGCCTCGGATCACCGGCGATGGCGGCGGAGGGAGGCGGGCGGTGTCTCCGATGACGACAACGATGAGGGTTGGGATGAGAAGGACGAGGGGGATGAGCCACTAATGCCCCTGAAGGCGATGGCGGGGTGGCTGGCGAACAAACCGACTCCGGATAGCCTCTGGAAGCCAAGATCGATTGCCGCTGAGATCACCGCTCCTCAAACCCTAGAGTCGGGGAGATGGTTTCTTCTCCGAATCGAAGATTTTTCCCTTCCACCGATACCCTTCGAATAAGGAAAGTAAGAATTGTGCTATTCCATGGGGTCCCTAGGAATAGCAAAACAAGAATAAGAATTTCTTTGGGGGGGGGGGGGGGGGCACTTACTTTTTCTTGCTTGTTTGGGGGAATAGAGTGGAATAAGTTCCTATTTCAGGCAGGAATAGGACATCCAAACACTGCCTTAATTTCGGAATTAATGAGAATAAATTCTGCTTCACAAAATCAGAGATCACACTTCTTCATAATACTACTGAATGTTATCTTGTTCTCATATCAAATGATCAAAATTTCCACTGTAAAACAGATTTATGAAGACAATATGAAGACCTTCAGCATGTACTTCAATAGATCAAACAAACTGAGCATGAAAATGAACCTGAAATGTCGATAAGGGCAACCATGATGATCACCAACCCCTGGAGTTGATGAAATAATCTTCTGACAGGAGTAGGGTGTATAATCCTAGAAAGGCCGGGTTAGATAGAAATCAGATATAATGTTTAAACCAAATATAGTAATATTTATTGAGCAAGGTGGCTTACAGTCCTCTTTCCTTCTTTTCCATAGTTATGGCGTATGCTGTATGCGTATTCTTTTTCGAAGCGCTCAGTGCCAACCTAAGCCACATTATATAGTCATGATGAATGAATGGAAAAGAAAATCAACAAATCTGAGCCTAACATCTGCAAGTGCAAAACATGTGTGGTGTTTAAATAAGCTGTTGCTGTTGCAAATATATTCCTGAACAAATGCCTCCCCACATGCACATATATATATATATATATATATATATTGCCTGTTTGATTAGCTAATAATTACTAAACAAAATGAACGTTCACTTCCACAACATGCTTTTCCTTGTGTCTGTTAAAGCCTGACATCCACTGTTGGCCTCTTCTCAAATGCTTAATCCTTAGCTGTCAAGTGGAAAGTTAACATTCATAGGTTCAAATCCCCATTCAGACCAATTTTGATTTACTTCATCCATTTGATATCTTGAGTCATTCTTGACGCATTCCTGGTTATTTTCTTCAGCCACCCTTGACTTGTTTATACCTTCGTGTGTGTGGACTGGGCCCTCAATCTGGGGAGAGGTAGGTGGTGATAAGGCCCAGCATTCATCACTGAGACCTTCCCTACAGCATAAGGTTTTGGAGTCTAGTTAAGAGTATTGCTGTTTTCCTTCTCATAGATGACAATCATGAGAAGTATTCATAATTACAGTAGTGGCAACATAACACTGTCTATTATGTAGTTTAAGTAAAAATTTTATATATTTAAAAGAATAATTACTTTAATATTGAGAATAAGGTCTAGGAGTGGTTTGGTGCATGTTACGTTCAGAATGCTTTAAATACCATCACTGGAAGTTAGTTCTGTTTCCAGAATTTAATTTCAACCAGCAGCATAATCCAAGCCTATATTGTGGAGCTAAGAATAAGCTACCCACCAACCCTCCAATTGAAATGGTGCTCTAGCATGATTTTCAAGCAAGAACCCACGTTAGTTATTGCATCATATAGCAAGATAACCAGCACAACACCGCAGTTTTCACATATTAGGGGTTAGTTTTGAATTTTTTAATTTCCTGTGATAATTCAGACCATGTAATCAATCAAAGCAATCATCTTTGGGATCCTGTTTGATTTCCATTTAAACAAATCCGAATCATTTGTTAGTTAAACTTGGAAAAACAAATGTCATATGCATGTCACCTCACCTTAATCTTTAACTTAAATAACCCTCAGTCCTTAGTGTCTCCCCGAATAATTTTTATTCAAACACATCACAGAATTTCAAGCAAACCCTTAAATCATACCATATAATAATGTCATTCCTTTAGTTTATTTGTTTCTGACACAAAGTGAGGCCAACATCGATACCAATTTGATCCTGTTGTTCTGTTTCACCTTCAAGCAATAGGAAAAGGATTTTGATCTAATCCCAAGTGCAAGTGTGATCCTTATTATTTATATTTAATTTCATGCAGTTGATATTTTGAAGAAAAAACCTAGAATTTAGGCTTAAAAGCATATTCCTTATATTAGTATTCATGCAAGAATTCTAAGAAATCCATCATTTGTATAAATTAGATAAGCACTGATTTTTATGGCACAACATTTGCTTGTTCAGCCTACATGCCTGAAACTAGTAGGCATGTAATCAGAATGATTGAACCTCGAGCTCAGTTCTTGAGAATCTATAAGAAAGCATGTTGTTTGATCTGCTAAACCCATGAATTTGCCAACCCTTGATAGCCCATTCTGTACATGCTGCAGTTATCTTTCTGTAGTCAGAAAGGACATGCTAATTAAGAACATGGTGTCCTAATTTTAACAGTCCATTTTTATGGTCAATTTCCTGAAGACAATCATTACTATAAATATCCTCTATCTGACTTTTATCTCAAGGAGACCACAAATTTTAGATGCATGTCATTAGAAACATGATAACCAAAGTTTCTTTATTTCAAGATTTTGCATTAACATAAAGATACATTCATAAACGTAAAATTCAAGAAAAGAAAATAAACAGAATAAACTGCATATTTCCAAGACAGTTAAATGCAACGAACCTTCTGAGAGAACTCCGCTTTCCAGAATGCAAGAGCATCATCTAATTTTAATCCCACACCCTGCAAAGAATAACAGATTTGTAAGAGAACAATTGTGATTAGAACAATAAATTTTCTGAAATCATGTGCTTCCTTTTTTAATGGATAAAAACAAATTGCAATGCCTATGCGAGGTCCTACAATATCAAGGCCACAGTTAAAATTATTATACGTCTTTGAGAAAAATTCAGGAAAAAAAAGGGAAAACTATAGCATTTCATCTTCATTGATAAAACAGACCCTAATATACATGACTTGGGAAGACTTCAGAAAGTGCTTAAAGATTTTTTATGATCAACCAGTAAAAGGGCAAAAAAATACTGGTAAGGAATAAAACACATGAATTTCATAGAAATGAAAAAGCACAACCATCATAAATCAATGGCCACAAGTCACTCATGTATTTGAATGTAACAGATTGCAAATTGTTGTCAATATGCAAACAAAAGCAAAACCTAGGTCAAATTTAATGGCAAGATAAGCTAGGGTCATCACATTCCCCATCTTCAGTGAGTTATGCAGACACTAGATATGCATGAGCACATTTCCCTTGGAATTAATGTGGCATAATTCAAGTGAAAACAGCTAATAAAATGGTATGTTACTGGCATAGGTAGATTGATAAATTTATTTTTCATTGTCCAATTACAAGAGTGTAGGCACAGGTATCAAAATGTGAGTTTGAGCCAAGCTTTTCCAATGCCCAAGTTGGCTCTTCCGTTTTTCCTTGAACTCAGTTTCAGCTTAGCCTTTTCTTTTCTTGATGTCTTTCTGGCTCAGATTTACTCATTAGAATAGCAGGCCCATTTAGTTGTTGTGAGGATTAGGGCCATATTTCAGATAAGAAAGATGTAAATACATGAAAATCATATGCATACAAATGGGTTGAGCCTTGCCTCAAAATAAGTAGGTTACACATAATCTGGAAAAGATAAGCGGGCTAAGACAGCTTAGGATTGACCCCAAACGAACTAGAAAATTTTTTCAAGCCTGAGACTAACTTAATATGGTCTAATCAGCCACAATGATAGAATTAAGCCAATAATTTTTCAGTGCTACAGATTGTGACTGAATCCATATGAATTTATATTGAACATGAGAGATAATAATGCTTGTAATAAGGGATGTGATAAAGGAGAATATTCTAGAAACCTATAAATTAAGTTACGACCAATGAAATAAAAAAAGTTTGCATTTTCTAAAAATAAAGCCTTTCAAAGAAACTGCACAGTGCTAAATCAAAAAAAAAGAAAAGCATAGTGAAAAAAGCTCATAAAGCTTACCTGAGAAAATGTGATCAAATTTCTAGGCCATGGTCATATACTCTTATAACTTTGGTTCTCCTCATAACATGTGATTAACCAATAGTCATCAAATTATTGAAGAATGTATTGGCATTTGTAGTACTTACATGTAGCTTAGAAATATATGGACAAAGTCAATGCTAGTACGCTATCTGATTATCTCCTGTAATTTAAAAATGTCAAGGCTTTCAATAATACGAAATATTTGAATTTTTCTTTTACATTCATAAGATTGATGTTTTAAATCTCAGTACTTAAGTCCATACTAGTACTTTGACAATATGAATCGATATGGTACAAGGGTGTACTGAACTCCCATACCATACTAACATCATACCAGAATTGTACAATATGCTCCTCATACTAGCATCATACGAGAACAGTACAATATGCTCCTCGCTAGCCAATATGGGTCAATATTAAAACACCTTGGCTTATGTGAATCAAGGTTTTAAGCCCTAATGGGATGGAGGGCATCCCAGCCATCCCAGACTATTCCTATGGGAAAATGAGAGCAAGACAGGAATGGGACACCGAAACCTAACCATGGAGGGAAAGAAAAAGAAAGAGGAAATCAAAGAAGGAAAGAATAAGAAAAAGAAGAGAAAAAAGAGAGAAAAGAAAGAAAAAAAAGAAGATCAAAAAGGAATGAAAGAAGAAAAAAGACAGAAAAAAAAAGAGAAAATTTTAAGGGGAGAGACATGAGGACACTGAAACACTCTACCAGGATAGCCTTCAGGACAAGGTGGAAAAGCAGAGCATCCCATTTGATGAAAATAATCAGGACACCTTTATCATGTGGGATTAAGACTTTAATGTAAATATTAACTTATGTACAACCCATGCTGTACAGGTTGAATTACTATCAAAAATTGCATTTCAACCTTTATCATATGTTGGAGCCAAATATAATGATTTATTCAAGTCAAAAGCGATAAAACACTTTAGTTGTTAAGAGGTTCTCTATAGAAGATTTACAATTTCAATATGAGCACAAAGGGTTTATATTATCCCATTTTAATACAAACTGCAGATGCCATCTCATATCCACATGGGTAGCACATGGAAGTGAGATAACCAAAGACAATTGAGCCAAATTAAGAAAAGTAGAAAAATTATACAGCAATGAATACAATAGAACAAATATTGCCATTTTGGTCATTAAGTTCATTGTAAATATATGGTCATGGTTTAATCTCTTGCTCACTTGTTACTAACTAAGATAGAAGTTAAATTCAACTTGGCGAAGGCATCCAAGAGGTTCAAGTGCAAGCCCATACAATATAATTCGAACTCAAATTGCTTTTGGACCCAGGAGTTGGGCTAGGACTCAACATGACTAGCTGAAGTATCTTGCATTGACTTCATTAAGTTCAAGACATTTACAACCAAGTTTGTTTCTGCAATCGCTGGGCCAAGACTTGAACACATTGGATGACTAAATCTAGTATTAAGAACCATGCCCAACTAGCTGGTTATTCCATGACCAGTGCAGTCAACTTCTTCTGCCGGATCCAGGTCTTATCAAAATGATTCAATGATAATCTAAATTATTTGACCAAATTGCAAACTTTAACATTTTTTTGTTCAACAAGAGATCAAATATTAGAAAGTTTGTTGTGCTAGACCACACCACCCTGTGCCAAACATATTGTACCATACCAGTAGTGACCTGATACTCAATAGAGAGGGTGTATCAAATGTTAATACTATAAACCATATGCAAACCTCCCTAAAAGTATATTCTAATAATAAAAATAGCGACCACAGAAGAACAAGAACAAGAGTTCAAGAAAATTTGCAGATTTTCAATGATGTTCTTGAGTAAGATAATATGACAAGGCGTGAATTGGTTATAACCTCATTTAATATCTTCCTCACTCAGTCATGGCAACATCTTAAAGTTTGACCAAGAAAAAGGATCAAAGACTATAGTATCTGGAGGGGGGGGGGGGGGGGGGGGGGCGTTGTTAGAGGGATGACAGAGAGAAAGAATAAGATAAGAACAGGAAAAAAGAGAAGTAATATGAGAGGTTGTATCGGTCCATGACATCCAAACCCTTATCTACTTGTGCAGTTGTGCAACAAGCTAAGAGGTCACATTGTGCTAAGAATCAATGGGCCATTTTCCTAACAGCTTGAGCTTTTAAGCCCAATGGCCTAGTTAACGCATTCTATAACATAGGATATAGATCTTGGACAATAAACATGGAGTGATTCAAACATTGAAATAATAAATAAAGGATCGGCTTTCTTAATGAGAGAAAGTAAGAAGTCCTTAAATGTAGGATTTAGTAACTCAGAATCCAACCCTAAGCAATTTGATCATCTTCAGTTGCATATCTATTCTCTATATTTTTTGAGAATAATCGATACCAGAAGTTTTTGTGGCCTAATTCTTCTCACACTTGTAACTCATATAAGGAAATCAACCAAATGAGTTGCATAGATGAGGAAATAAAAACAACTCAAATATGTTGGGCCCATACAATCTACAAGTTAAGGTTATCTCAAAGTTAAAATCAAGTGTTTAAATCTTGGTACCAGGGCCACTCTCAGTTTGCTGCTGGGACAATACGATGCTAAGATAGGACAGTAAAGTCGAGACAAGCCAAAACAATCAATAACAAAATAAAAGGGGAAAAAACAATCAATAACAAGAATAAAAGGGGGAAAAAAAGGAATTGCGTCCAGTTCCATCTTGCTGTCCTGACCATTTTAATGCATCCAAGTGTCAGGATTTAGTCAAGGCAATGGAGGCAAACCAAGATGGTTGAGACATCCTAGTTCAAAAGAAAAGCGATGTGTCACGCTTATCTTGATCCCCTTTTCCTATTCAAATTGGTAGTGTACCGAGGATATTGTACTGTTCTAGTGGGACCTAAATCCTTTTTTGAAATAATATTAAGTTTGTGAATGCCATGCTTCCAAGATGTATTTGACATGAAAGGATAAGCAAAGCCCAACAAATAGCAAAATTTGCATGCCAAAGCAAGCTTAAGGATACCTAAGTACATGGAGATCCTCCAATGCAATGCCAAACTTCATTTAGATTGTTCAATATAGAAAAGCACTTGATATATATTGTCTTGAAAGGAAAATGAAGAATTAATGCATGCCTTTGATAATTGTTTATATAGATAAATGGTTTATGCGCAAATCCTTTATTAAACAAACAGACATCCTATATTAATGCTTACAAGGTAAAATTTTATTTGTATTGACGGCCTTATTTGTTGTTGATTTTAATTGGTGAAAAGCAAGTTATTAACTGGTTGGTCAAATTTTGAGACAAACTAACAAATTATCCACTGTGAACTCTACAAGATTTCTCATTCTGCGTACATGTGAATCAAGAATCTTTTGCAAATAGCACTTACAGAAGATTTTGAAGTAACAAATCAAAAGATGAGCTGCCTTTTTGAAGGTATGTCCAAAACAAATAAGCAAATGCTCATTCAAAGCCAACTTTCATACTCAAATTTTATCTAATGGGTTTTATTTGATATAGTTATTACAAACTCCAAAACCTAGATGATGGTCAAGCACCATTACTGTCTAGGTTCATGTAATAGCAATTTCCTTTGGGTTGCTTTCTAGGTAGCTTGTTGGACAAGTAAAACAATTAATCTAAGCATGATCTCAAAACCCAACGAGACATCCTATGGAACATTGGACAGGTTGGCATCCTAAATGTTGTGACAAAACCATCCCATCATCCCAATCAGCGCAGGGGACATCCCCAGCCCAGGTATCAGGATGGGTCAGAACGGCAGCGTGTCCCATCCCACAGGTAAATTGGAGCAGCCTCATCCCACTAGATTGAAAACCTTGAATCAAGGATTTATTCGAGTAGCATAATTAGTTGAGGAAATCTCTTTTTCATGAGCTTGGCCTTCTAGGGTTCATTATAGACCCCCATCTCTTTAGCCAAAGTTGCCTTGGCAAGAACAAAAACTTGTTCAAAGGATTAATATCAAATTAACAATTGGTTTAAGAAATTCTCTAATTTTGACATTTCTCACCTTGGCCTATGAGACCAACCCTATGCAAATTGGCAAAGCTTGCCCATCAAGTCTAAGCATGATAGCATAGGTTAAGTGATGAAACCTCTAGGTTGAACCTTAGACACAAGAAGGCCTGGAAGTCCAAGAGGAGACCCAAACAATGGGCTTCCAGTGCACGAGGGGATCTTGAACAGGGTCTAAACTATGATCAGTCCATTTGGCACCAGAGCAAATAAGGCATCATATATCAGGCCCATGATCCATAGACATCCACAACTCAAATTTTATAGCATTAGCATAGAAGTACACAGTGAAAGTCAAGTTTCCTTCATATAGTCTTCCTTCATGGATATCAGTCCAATAGATGAACTTACCAGGATCAGCATAGTTGGGATTTTGTGTTCAGACCACATCCATGGCATCCAGTGTCAAGTTAAATTTCCAGCAAATTTTAAATCACCTCAATCAGTGGTCAAACGAGAAAGTTTTGGTCACAATATTGAAGTTTTGCCAGTGCTTTTGAAGCTACAAACTGCATAAAGCCAGCAGTCAATTTTTTGGGATCTAAAGTTTGAATCAATTTAGGTACTGAGTCATATAATCGCATATACTGTGATTGAAAACACTGGATTGTGGTTTATGTTTTGTCAGTTTCATCAGTAGTCATATCGCCGCATTTAGCCATGGGAATATAGCCTGGAAAATTCAACCTTTTTGGGTACCATGTAACTGGGTCAAATTTCAGAGGTTCCAACAAGTTCTTCAATGTCCCTCGTATTTCATCCATGTTATGTATGGCGGTGACCTACAGTGCTATATCTGCTAAACTCAACGCAACTAAGCCTTTTCCCAACTACATGGAGTCGACTACATGAATCTGCTTCCTCCACCCTGCTCTATTCTTTGATTTAGTAGATTCATGTTTATCTAACGGAATTTTACGCTGGCTATCAACTACCTACAGTGCTATATCTCTATCTAAAAAAAAAAAAAAGGAACTTATTACTGACTGAAGGTAAAGATTGAGCTCTGGAGACAGCCACAGGGTCCAGACTCTTCTAGTGATCATCTAGTTATCCCCCTTTTTTTAATATTGTTTAGGCTTCTGCAAATTCTTTTTCTATGTTTTACATCACTTCCATCTATTTTATCTTGTACTGGACCTCTTGCCTATGTTGATAGGTTGACAGCTTTACACACAAGGGGAATTCGTTTCCTATTTTAATGATTGATATTTTTATGGTCTTTTTTAAAAGAACACTCTGAAATATTCAATTATCATGTTTTTTCCTAATGACTAATTTGATAAATGATCCACTGGTCTTGAAGGCCCTACAACTTATGGACTCCAAAAGTGGAGATGGCAACAAAAAGAAAAACTTTCCTTACCATAGGCAGATGATCACGAGGTAGCAACTGCAGAAACTTATTATGATAGATGCAGCAGATGGTTCTCAATTAAAAGTACTAACAAACAAACCAATGCAATAGCATATTCAGAAAGGGTACCTTAAGGAAAAGACCAAGTTGCATCCTTCCTCCATGCTTCAAATGGTGGTCTTCTCTTAACTGCATACTCAGATGACAACATTAAGCTCATGTGGTCATGAAGATTTATGTAAATTAAGATAAAAAGGAAACAAAAATTTGTGGAATGCTTTTTACCTTCTCAAACAAATGGCGCATGCAAAGTGGAAAGGAATTACTAGCCAGTTGATCAATGTCCTTCAAAGATATATCGCCAAATTCTTTTGGCTACAAAAAGTAGTCCAGTGGTCAGAAAAAGATAGAAAATGTATTTATGGGATTTGAGTAGAGGAATCAGAGCATAAGTAATTCAAATTGGCACCTGAGAGTAATCGGGCCCCAAATAACTGTTGCTCAGTGCTTCAACAATCTGAATTAAATAAAGGAGTTAATACACAAGAAATAGGGTTCTGCTCAAATTTACAACAGAGCTTGCTAAAAAAAGGGAGAAAAAGAAAAAGAGCCAGTAGACTCACAGGAGTCAACCTGTCCTTCTCTTGCTCCCTAATGGTAGATGTCCATTTTCTGCTTAGAGGGTCACATCATGATTAATTAAAAATCAGAATATTTTCTCTATATCTAAACTGGAAAACATAACATCTAACTGTTGGTACAGAATACAGACTTAGTGTCGTCAATGAAAATTGAACTCTCACTGTAGTATCTAGAATTAGAGAGGTCATATCATGACTATTGAAAAAACAGAATCATTTTTTCTCTGTTCCCTTATCAGAAAAATTAAACCTAATGGCCACTTATAGTATCTAGACATTAGAATATCACTAAAATATTGAGCCATATTGCAGAAACAAAAGAATTGATTTTATTTGGCATGACTGCAAGTAGTGGAAATTGGAAAGTGATATATTATAAATCTTTTGAAACAAATCAGTCGCTATATGCAGCATTGAAATCATATTCTTTTATAACATTGAACCTTCAATACATTGCTTGATAGACCATGAAACACAAAGACCTTAAGACATCCTATGGATATGATGCCGATGGTCATCAAAATTTTCTTCTGACTTTTGCTTGTGTCCATATGGGGTAAGAGACAATAACTCAGATAGCAAATGGAAATGCTAAAACAATGGCTAATACAAAACTAGGAAAAGAGCTAAATGTCACTGAAGAGCAAGGAATCACTGAGCACACATAGAGTTTATATCCAAAGAAACTAAAAATAAAACCTAGAACCAAAAGGAAAATGTCTACAATTAGTAAGGTATCACTTCAGGTACACAAACAAATAAGAAGTACCAAAGACCAGAAGGTGGACCAATTTAACCTGAAGGTTTAATGTTGCAGGATGGTTATACTGATATTGAGCAAATTAGGTCCAGTGAAACAATGGTTGGATCCACAAGAACCTCTGAACCTGCTCAAAAAATTGGCAAGTCATACATACACAGTGAACTAGATTATGTGCAAGGGGAAGGAATTTTGATTAATGCTCATGATGGAACACCAGTGCTCATGACAAAAAATGAGCAAGATGATGAATCCTCATACGAGGATTTTGTAAATGCAAGCCAAGAAAAAGTAACCTGTTTTTTTAAGAGATCTATAAAAACCAGTACATGAAACACCATGATACCATAAAATGTTGCACATGTTAACAACTAAGCAAAATTTTTAAAACTAATACAAAAGGAGTCTTAAAAGTTATAAAAGTGAAACTGCATTTTAAAGTCTTGACTGTAGGCCAATCAGAGTTTAGAAGTGCCTGATTGCAGTTAGTGGGGGGGTTGAATTTTCAAGTGCAATGCACTGCTTATGATCACTAGGTTACACATTAACAGCCGAGCAAGCCCTATAAATGACATGTTACACATGTTAACAACTGAGCAGGCCCCACAAAGGTCACAGAAGAGGGCCCAAAAGGAGGCTTACAAGTTATAATACAACAGGTGGAAGTGATAGAATTCTAAAACAAGAAAGAACAGGCAGAGCTATTTTCTAAATCTTCTAGGACCCATCTGTTAAGGTTTAGACCTGTGATTAATAGCAATGGGATTCCCTGTTGAACAAGAACTAGAACTAAGGATTCCTAATCCTGTTAGGTTTAGACCTTGATGAATAGCAATGGGATTCCCCATTCAATAAGAACTAGAACTAAGGATTTCTAATCCTGTTAGGTTTACTTCTTGAAAAGGAGGAAGATGAGGAGGAGAAAGAAAGGGCTGCCGCCCTATGATGAGAGAAGGGAATTTTTGGGAGAAAAGAATCTGTTCTCTATTCCATCCAAACCCTAGAGACTAGGGTTTAAATACATCCACGAAGTGGGCCAGGCCCAGACTCAACAAAAACTCCCATGGACTAAACAATGAGATTAAACTAATCCCCAAGCCCGTGTACACCCGTGACTTGATTTAATCTCAACCCTTGGACTCAAACCCAGCCCAATACAAGTTAGCCCACCTGGGCCTTGATAGCACCACACCAGGCCCAACAATCTCCACCTTGGTGCTTTCAAGGCCTCAGCACGTCCACTGTGTCCATCAGCTTTAACAACGAAATACACTTTTGAAAACTGTCCCGTGGAAGAACCTTAGTCAGTGCATCTGCTGGATTTTCTTTGGTGTATACCTTCACCAGCTCCACCTCACCATCTTCCACCAGCTCTCTGATCCTGTGGTATCTGAGGTCAATGTGCTTCGTCCTGGCATGATAGACTGCATTCTGCGCAAGCATCAGAGCACTCTGGCTGTCACTATGCACCTGGACAACCTTCTGATCAAGTCCCATCTCCAGCATCAAGCCCTTCAGCCAAAGAGCTTCCTTTGCTGCCTCTGTGATACCTATGTATTCTGCCTCCGTGGTAGATAAGGCTGTGATGGGCTGCAGACATGATCTCCACGATACTGGACCACCAAACAGGCTGAACACAAAGCCTGTTGTGGATCTCCTAGTGTCCACATCTCCACCAAAGTCTGCATCCACATACCCATATAACTGCCCACGAGCCTCCTTGGATAAGTTGGATCTCTCAGCATCTTCTTGCTGTCCATAGCAAATACCAACCCCAACTGTACCTACCAAGTACCTGAAGATTCCCTTCAGTGCTCGCCAGTGCTCCCTACCAGGCTGCGCCATGAACCTGCTCACCTGGCTCACTGCATGGGCTATGTCTGGCCTACAACATACCATGGCATACATAAGGCTCCCAACACCAGAAGCATATGGTACCTTCTCCATCTCCTGAGCCTCCACCTCAGTCTGTGGTGACATGGTCTTCGATAAGGAAAAATGTGCTGCCAAAGGTAGTGCTGTCGGTTTGGCATCCTTCATCCCATATCGCTCCAGAATCTTTTTAATGTAGCCACCCTGACTCAGATGCAGCACACCTTTGGATCTATCTCTGATGATTTCCATCCCTAGGATCTTCCTGGCTGGCCCCAGATCCTTCATCTCAAACTCCCGAGACAAAGCTATCTTCAGTTCCTGTACAGCCTTCTCACTCTTGCATGCTATCAGCATGTCATCTACATACAAGAGTAAGTACATCCTAGACCCATCATCCAGAGATTTAACATACACACAAGAATCATACTCACACCTGGAAAGTCCAATGCTCCTAACATAAGTGTCAAATCTCTTGTACCACTGCCTCGGCGACTGCTTCAGCCCATACAGAGATTTCTTCAGCAAACAGACTTTCCCATCTGATCTTGGTTCTCTAAACCCTGGTGGCTGCTCCATGTAGATGCTCTCCTCCAAATGACCATGGAGGAATGCTGTCTTCACATCCATCTGCTCCAGCTCCAAGTCCTGAGCTGCTACAATACTCAATAATAGTCTGATGGAAGTGTGCCTGACAACTGGAGAAAATATCTCACCATAATCGATGCCTTCTTTCTGAGAGTATCCTTTGGCCACTAGTCTTGCCTTATACCTGATACCCTCTTGTTCTGAAGCTCCTTCCTTGCGCTGATAAACCCATTTACAACCAATGGGTTTCTTTCCTTGTGGCAGCTGGACCACCTGCCACGTATTATTGCTGTGAAGAGACTGCATTTCCTCTGCCATAGCATGGATCCACCTATCTCTATCCTGACTTTCCATAGCCTCCTCATAGGTGAAAGGGTCTCCATTCGCTGTCACCAGGGCATATGACAACGAATCCTCAAAGCCGTATCGAACTGGTGGTCGCACGTTCCTCCTGGGCCTTTGCTGTGCGATCCCAGTATCAGTCCCCTGTCCAGCTGCATCCTGCTGAACTCCCTGGCTTCTACCCCCTCTGTCAGTCCTCTCCACCTGAATCTCAAATCCTCCTGGTCCACTAGCAAATGGCACAACTGTATAGGAGGTTGTCTGACTAGTGTTACCGTGTTCTACCTCCTGTAGTCCCTGCTGTGCATCCATGCCACTTCTGTTCTGGAGGATTGAGCTCTCATCAAAGGTTACATCTCTGCTGATGACAACCTTCTTCTCCAAGGGGTCCCATAGCCGATACCCCTTGACTCCTCGCGGGTAGCCTAGGAACACCATCTTCTTAGACCTGGCATCCAACTTACTCCGCTCCCCAGCTCCAACATGCACATATGCTGTGCATCCAAACACCCTTAGATGGTTTAGGCTTGTCTTCCTTCCAGACCATATCTCCTCTGGAATGTCTCCATCTAACCTGGTGTGCGGTGACCGATTGACCAAGTAGCTAGCTGCATCTACTGCGTCAACCCAGAACATCTTTGGAAGCCCTGCCTGCAGCCTTAAGCATCTTGCCTTTTCCAATAGTGTTCTGTTCATCCTCTCAGCCACCCCATTCTGTTGAGGAGTTCCCATCACCGAGAAGTGCCTTCTGATGCCCCACTCCTCACAAAAAATCTGGAACTCCCTGCTGGTGTATTCCCCGCCATTATCAGACCTCAGACACTTCACACTTTTACCCTGCTCCTTCTCCACCTCAGCCTTCCAGATTTTGAACTTGGTGAAGACCTCTGATTTCTCCTTCATAAAGTAGATCCACAGCTTCCTTGAGAAATCATCTATCAGGGTCATAAAGTATCTGGCCCCATTCCTTGCAGAAACTGGGGCTGGTCCCCAGACATCTGTGTGTACTAACTCCAGGGGTTCAGCACTCCTAGCTGTGCTGACTGAGAACTGTACTCTCCTCTGCTTTCCCATCTGACAAGGCTCACAGATCTCCATATCTCCGCTACTCAAGTCTGGAAGCAGACCTCTCTTGCTCAGTTCTTTCATCCCCTTGTCTCCCATGTGGCCCAGGCGGTAATGCCACATCCTGTACACATCCCGGGGATCTTGCTCCACAGCTGCCACCTCAGATTTCACAGTCATCACAGAGCCCTCCATCTGTATAGATTATTTTCCAGCCTCCTCCCTCTCATCACCACCATGGCTCCATTGGAGATGTTCAGAACTCCACTCCTGGCACGACTGCTGAAGCTGTATCCAGTCCGCTCCAAGTACCCCAGTGATACCAGATTCTTCTTGAGTTCTGGAACATGCTTCACACTGGTAAGAGTGCGCACCATACCATCAAACATCCTCACCCTCACTGTGCCAATACCTGCCACCTTGCAAGGGTGATTATCTCCAAGAGTCACATTCCCCTCCTCAACCTCTGTGTAAGTACTGAACCACGACCGGTTGGGAGTGTAATGATGAGAACAGGCTGAATCCAAGGTCCACATCTCTGTGCTGTGCCTGTGATCATCTGATACAACCAAGAGATCATCCTCCACCTCCTGATCTGCAACTGTACTCACAGACTCAGATCCTCCTTTTTCTCCCTTCTGATTTTTCCACTTAGGACAATTCTTCTTAAAATGTCCTACCTCTCCACACTTATAGCACTTCAGCTCTCTCTTGCCTTTCCTGGACTTTGATCGTCCTCCAGACTTACTTCTGTCCCTGCCCCTACCTCTGCCTGTCCTTTCCCCAACTGATAGACCCTCCTGGGGAACAGCTTCCTTGGTCATCTTCTCCCTCTGCTCATTCGTCCGAAGCACCGAGACAATATCTTCATAAATTAATGTCTCCTTCCCATAGAGCAGTGTTGTGACCAATGAGTCATAAGACGTGGGCATTGAACATAAAAGCAGAAGTGCTTTATCTTCTTCCTCCATCTTGACCCCAACATTCAGAAGTTCATTGCTCATCTGGTCGAATATCTGGATGTGACCCAGCACATCTCCACCTTCTGACATCCGAAGGCTGTAGAGGCGCTTCTTCAACATCAACTTGTTGCACATATTCTTCCCCATATAGAGGGTGTGCAACTTCGTCCAGAGTCCCTTCGGGGTCTTCTCCTCCAGCACTGAATAGAGGACTGAATCCGCCAGACAGCCCCTGATCATTGAACATGTCTTCTTCTCCAATGAAATCCACTGCTTGTCTGTCATCCCATCTGGCCTTTCCTCCAAAGCCAATCTAAACCCTGCTGCACAAGGAGGTCCTCTACCCGGACTTTCCACATGGAGAAACTTCCCTTCCCATCAAACTTCTCAACCTCTATTTTTATGCTACTCCCCATGGCCAATTTCAAAAATAGCACAAAAATAAATTTTATAAAATAGAGAAGTACCTTGACGAGATTCTGTTGAAATTATTTCAACTCCTTGAAGGCCTCCAGATTACTCCTTGAACCAGGCTCTGATACCACTTGTTAGGGTTTAGACCTTGATGAATAGCAATGGGATTCCCCGTTGAACAAGAACTAGAACTAAGGATTTCTAATCCTGTTAGGTTTAGACCTTGATGAATAGCAATGGGATTCCCCGTTCAACAAGAACTAGAACTAAGGATTTCTAATCCTGTTAGGTTTACTTCTTGAAAAGGAGGAAGATGGGAGGAGAAAGAAAGGGCTGCCGCCCTATGATGAGAGAAGGGAATTTTTGGGAGAAAAGAATCTGTTCTCTATTCCATCCAAACCCTAGAGACTAGAGTTTAAATACATCCACGAAGTGGGCCAGGCCCAGACTCAACAAAAAACTCCCATGGACTAAACCAATGAGATTAAACTAATCCCCAAGCCCGTGTACACCCGTGACTTGATTTAATCTCAACCCTTGGACTCAAACCCAGCCCAATACAAGTTAGCCCACCTGGGCCTTGATAGCACCATACCAGGCCCATCAAGTTTGACCGAGTCTGGACCTGACCACAGAAATCGCTTGTGCGAACATCAAAATGATATATGGAAGATTTCGTGGTGCAGTTCAATCCATAAAACATTTATCCACCCATAAAGGGTGTTCATACAGAGGCATGCTAACAATTAGCATGGATAAAAGTGTCAGTCAGTAGGATCAAATAGAAGAATAGGTAACTTGCCAGTACCTTGCCAGCATGCAGCACTAGTATGGTACTGGCCACAAACCAATGCTTGGCATGCTGTCATGCATGTGCACGCCAAGCACTGGCATAGCAAAGTAGATACCATGCCAGTGCCAGGACAGGACAGCATCCCATTCACTGTGGTGGTAATACCAGGCCAGCTCCAGCACACTCTGTTTTAATCCTCAACAGTTGGTGTCTTTGAGCAATTTTTACCAGTACAAGAATCTACTTATTCTGATAGCAGTTTGTTGTAATGGTTAGGCAAATAGACAAAATTTCCTATGGCTTGTTTGCAATAGAATATCAGAATCCAACAACAAAGACATGATGTTGTTTGCGTTGCCATCCTGATTCAGTCCAATGATGGGACAGGTTAATGAGGATTAGATCTCTCATTGGTAACATTTACAATCCCAAAATGATCACAGTATGGGAAGCCAAGTAGTGCAAGCTTTGATAGCATCAAACTTGAGAAGCATAATTGTTTAGGGAGATTTTCTTGAGGGAGCATTTCGGATGATCCATCCACAATCACTGGTAATCCAAGTGAAGGTGATGGGAACACCGCATTTGGTTGTAACCCAATGATTCTATGTGCGGTGATCTCAAATCATTCACATCTCTAGAGTCACTATCCAACCTAACGATTCTAATCTCACCCTTTTGAATACGTATCTAAGATCACCCCAAGAAAATAATCTGGATTTAAATTTAGGAACCAAAATACCCCCCATCTTTAGAAAAAAGATACCCAACGAAAAAGCTCATGTATTATTTTTATATTAATATAATATAGTTTAATGTTATAAGAGTATATTATAATTTAATAATAATATATTTATTTAATATTAGAATAATATATTATATTATTATAATAAATAACATTATAATTAAATCTAAATTTTTAATAAATAATATGAAATCATGATAAAGTATATAGGGTGGCAAAATATATTAGGGATAGTTTTGGTATTACATGGTAAGTGAACTTGGATTCTCATAGCATACCAGATAAGTTAATCATAGATAATTAAAGATATTTAATCATTCAGGCATTGCATACCAGATGCAATGACCTTAGATCACCAAAGATTAAATCACCTTGGATAAAACTCGCCAAGGATCTAAGATCACCATGGTGAGCCAATTTGGATTGCCAAATGCCCCCTTGAAGAATGAAGCTAATAAATGCATTTATATAACTTTGGACCAAAACAAGCTAGATTCCAAATAAAGGTAGCAAAGTTGCAACACCTGTGTCCCACCCATAGACAAACTTGTGCAAAAATTTAAAGAATATGTAGAGACAACACACCAGTCATGCATGCACAAAATGTATCAGTACTGCAGTAGAATTATATTCTAAATATTTGAAACAAATTCAAATCATAAAATTCAACAAGTCACACAATCTAGTGTGATTTTGACACAAGCATAAGCAATAATAACAGAAAGACTTTTAGTACAGATAAAAAAACATAGCATGAAAAAATTAACATATATGTACACATGACCTGAATGGATTCCCAGGGTAACTATAATCACAAAAGCTATACCAGCTATCAAAGAAACATGCATACAAATCTAGAAATTTATTTACAAAAGCATGAATGATGGACCATCAAACAAAGAGTTGCCAGCAAAGAAAAAGAAGAAGAAACAGAAGAAAAAGAAAATTACAGCTTTTTAACATAAAAACTAAGTTTAACATAAAACTAAGGTAATGTATTGTGAAACTAAAAGTCTGCAATCTAGGAAGAGTTCACTGAAATCATATAAATGCATTGCATAGAAGCACCATAGATGATTCATTAAATTAATAATCATATTTGACAAAGTATCAGTGGATGTCTTTCAACAGTGGCAGTCACTACTAAACAAAAGGCACCCCATTGAAGCAATAAAAACACAGCTAGCAATATGATCCTTGATTTTTTTTTTTTTTTTGAGAACACTGTGTTTCTTGAAAATTAAAATTATATTTTGTACCACTCCTTAGGACAACATCTGGACAATACAGAAGCCCAAGATGATTGACAATTACCTGTTTGTTAACACGAGTGCCTTGGAAAGGTTGCTGCGAAATTGAGTGGCAACAAGCGACACCACCTAACAAAAGATTGAAAGAACTTTAGAATAGCGCTGGCAGCCTTTTTCTAACCTAGGTAATGATGAGGTTTAGGATGCACCTGATTCATAGCAACATATGCATAACCTTTAAGCAGGAATACTCTGCGGCTAGCAACAAGTTCTGGAACTTCTTCAAAAGGTACCTTCATATATAAAATCCAGATAAGGTACAACCAGATTAGCTCATCATGCAAGAAATTGCTGAAAATGCAATGACAACAGGATACAATGGGTTATATACCTTGAAGAAGATTGTTTCAGCTGCAAAATAACAAACCAACATGTCAGGTTGTTTTGTAAAACAAAAGAACTTCTAATAATTAGAATGGCTAAACCATTGAATCATGCAAATGGGCCTCCGAAAATGCATAAAGCTCAATTTATCTTTAGCATGATGCCCTCTAATCTTCTACTCGAACTTTAGTTCTGAAAGCTACTAGAAGGAATAGCCTCAAACACCAAGCCAATGATGTGATCTATGATTGTTTCCTAGTTTGGACAATGATCATAATCTATCTCAATTTCCTCTAAAATGAAAAGTAAAGATTCAAATGCGATCATGATTAGCTGGGACTGACCCTGCCATGAACACTCAACTCAACTCAACTCATCTAATCCTTTTCCCAACTACATGATTAGCTGGGACTGACCCTGCCATGAACAAAAGGAAAAAAAAGGTGCAGTCTCAGAAACCTTTCCTAAATAAGTAAACCTATGACCTTTAAGTTAAGCAGTTAAGCTGGGTGATATTGCACCTGGGAAACTCTTGGATATTTTGTCTCATGATGTATCAGGTTCCTATAATGTAAGGAAGTAACTGCAGCCTTCATGGCTATTTTCTATGCAAGTATGCATATATGCAAACATCTATGTATGTATGTGTATGTAAGTACGTAGATACATACATCTATGTATGTGTGTGTAAGTACGTAGATACATACATCTAATGTATGTGTGTGTATGAGAGAGAGAAGAGGGGAAGGAGATAGCTCTAAACATAATTCCAGAAATATGGGATGAAGGATAAAAAAAAATCCCAGTACAATATAACACCACCAAATGAATCAATTATATTTTTTAAAGAACGTGCATAATGCAACATATGATTTCAGACAACAATTATTAAATTTATCCATTTTCCGACCTACCAGTTACAGAATACCACAGACTTAATGACAAATCAGGTCATACCATTGAAGGTTGACTGATGGAGCGTGCAACCTGGCCCAACTTATCCTTCACAGTCTATACAAGAAAAAAAAACCAAAAAAATAGTCATTTCACAAAGAACACCTAACGACATTTGCATATTTTACCTCAAAAAAAACAAATGAATAATTTTTTCAGCTTCATGATGTGAAAAAATACCTCAAATTCTGCATGACTTAGTGCTTTGTATGGAAGCTGAAACTCAGCCATAAGCATCCTCTACAAAGTGACAACAACTAATTGAGTCATAATTGAAAAACAGTTCTTTAACTTTGTTCTGTTACTCGCAGGAGATAATGACCCACCTGAGATTCAGGGCTTTCAAGGCGGAAGCGATAGCGGAAAAGTGCGGTCTCCATGGAAAGAAACCATTTCCTCAAATCCTCCCTAAATTTTCATCAAATTAGAAAAAATCAGAACGACTTCAAGAAAATATACCCGCACCAGCAAACAGACAAATAAGAGGAAACGTACGTTCTACAGTACACAAGACGAAGCACAAAGTGCGAGATTATATCCTTATTCATCACCTCAGATGCATCTTGATGCCTCATATTTGCCCTCCACAGCTCAGTGACCTGATCACTCGCAACGATAAAATCACAACCCTCAAATCCTACTAATATACCTCGATGGCATTAAAGAATTGCCGGATTCAGCTCAAATAATATAACAAATTACCAATTTTTCCATCTCCTCGGGTTTCTTGCCACGGGATAAACCGTCTGATATGCCTTTTAGGACTGGAACAAACGATTCAAGAAGTGGTCAATTTCATGGCAAACCCTAGCGAAAACGGAAACATAAACATATCTGGAGACCACAACAAAGGAACAGGCGATTGGATCCAAACACCTACAAAACACCAGAAACCCTAATCGGAAAAGAAATGGAGAGGAAGTGAGGAGGGGAGAGGGTACCACGGAGGCGATCGATGGCGTAGAGCTCGAAATCTTCGAGCCGGACCTCGAGAGACGGGGCGGATCGGTAAAGAGAAAGGCTTGGGGCGCCGTCGGCGGTGGGCTTCTTCTGAGATCGGACGATCTCCATGGCTTCGGCGCTTGGAAGGCTTGGAAGCGATGGGTGGACTCAGAATATGCGCGGGCGCGGTTCGGAGGTTTTACAGCCGACGTCAGGTTTGGCGGGAAACGCTTCGAAACAGGTCGACTCGGACCGAGTTCGAATTCCGCGTTAACCCAGGCCCGCATAAATTGGATTTCACTTGTAGGATTGAGGTCTGGTTGGGACTAGACTCATTTAGGTAGTGTTTAAAATAGGGGATAAGAGGAGATATCCAAAGGGATATCCCGTCTTATTTTCAAAGTTATAACTATAAGGTAGTGTTTGAAATAAGGGATAAAAGGGGATATCTTCTGAATATTTCCTCTTATTCCCAAAAGCCATAACTATAAGGGATAGCAGGGAATAAAGTTAACCAAAGGGATAATCCATGGTTAACCATGGGATATCCCCTCAATTTATTCCCTAGAGAATGTAGGAATAGCTGGTTATCCCTCCAAATAAGAGTAAAAAAAGGTTATCCCATGGATTTACCTTTTTGCATTTGATATGATCAATGGGATAGCCAAGGGATATCCCTAGGGATAGCCAGGGAATAAATTCTATCATGTACACTTATCCATGGATAACATTTTTCCTATCAAACACTATCTAAGGGATAGCTGGGAATAAAGTTAACCAAAGGGATAATCCATGGGATATCCCCTCAATTTATTCCCTAAGGTAGTGTTTGATATGGGGGATAAGGAGGGATATCCAGGGGATATCCTTCCTTATTCCCAAATGCTATAGCTAGAAGGGATAGGTCTGAAAAAATTTAACCAGAGGGGATAACTCATGGTTAACCATGGTTAACCATGGGTTATCCCTTGAACTTATTCCCTAGAGAACCCAGGAATAACTAATGTTATCCCTTGATGGCAGACTTGTAATTTAAAAAAAATGCTTATTCCCTCAGCTATCCTCTGGATAAATGCTATCCCGTACATTTATCCAGGAATAACTTTTGGGCTATCAAACACTACCTAAAGAATGCAGAAATAGCCGATTATCCCTCCAAATAAGAGTAAAAAAAATATTTATCCTATGGATTTACCTTTTTGTATTTGATATGATCAATGGGATAGCCAAGGGATATCCCTAGGGATAGCTAAGGGATAAACTCTATCCTGTACACTTATCTATGGATAATATTTTTTCTATCAAACACTACCTTAGGGTTGGGCATGAGTCAGAGTAGATTTTAAGGCTGGATCACCAAATAGCGTAGAGGGTTGGACGAGTTGGCCTGGTCATGTTGCACTTTAAATCGAACTTGACCTAGGGTTTATATCGGATGCATGTGCCAATCAAGTTTGGCTAAAGCTAAGTCTACTTTTTGCACTATTCATATCCAAGTTAAGTTTGCTTGGATTGTATTAAGTTAGTTTAATAGCTAGCGTAAATAGTTGTATTTGCGTTGGTATAGCACAGAGCATCCAAAAAGTAATGATTAGTGGATGTTTATTAAGTAATTCAAAAAATTAATTTTTATTTTTCTTTTGCCGCTTGGATAATAATTTATGCATCAACCAAATCAATAAGAAAATTTACAAAGAAGCATTTGGATGCATCTAATTCAACTTAACATATAAATTAATCTCATGCATCTGATTAGATTGATCAAATGTGAGGAGTATAATTCATAGTATGATCACATAGATGATATGGATGGATAAATCCAATTAAAGAATATGCTTAAATATTCACATACTTATTTATACATATATAACTAGGATATGGTGTCACCATTCTAATATATTTAAAATAACTTAGTGCAAATGTTTGTTAAAGAGAAGAGACATAAGAGTTCTTAACATTTGAGATTTGTTAAGCTTAGTTGTGTCATTTGATGTATGAGAAGGAAGGATTGGATCATATAAAAAGAGATTTTTATTCAATTATTTTGCTAATTTGAGTCGCATTTTGATTTGGTTGATTCAAATCTATTACGGTTAATTTGCATTAAGAATTTTGAATATACTATGGATTTCACGTTAAAAGGAGTGGCATCCATGGTGTGCCTCAAACACAATAATATTATAATTTTGCTATTTATGTACATAAATTTGCTTCAAATGACAGATATCTTTCTAGTAAAAATAATCATTATATTACAAGGAATACCAGCTAAGATATGACATAATTTACCATCAAATAAAATTATTTTATGTTAAGCTATGTCACAGAACAGGGATCAAATGCTTGAAATAATAGCGGTTCCTCATTTGCATAAATGAAAGTCGACTATATATAGCTTTTTCATATTGGCATGGTAGCCTTGACTATAGTTCTTGGGAAGAGTTGTGTGTAAGCTCTTGCATACAGCATACTTCCTTGCTTCCTACGGTTGTGTTTGATTCCAAAAATGCTATCCCGGGATAAATGTACGTAATAATATTTTTTCATTATCCCATTAAAGATACCAAATACAAAAATAACTTTTTGAGGAACAACTTTTTGTTATCCGTTTTGTTGTATTTGTTTTGTTGTATTTGATTGAAGGGATAAAGAGAGGATATCCCAAAATATTTTTTATAAACCCCAAACTACCCCCAACAAACTTCGGCGCCGGTGTCGTTCTCGTTTTCATCTCTGTTTTCCTCCACGAGATCCCTCCAGAGCTCCTCGTTCACCGGTGCCATGTCATCCGAGCCGGCCATGGTTCATGAACCGCTGGATCTCCCTATGAAGCCTGAATTGCAGGCGAATTTGTACTGGATTGATTGGAAACGAGATGGGAACCCCTCCGGAAACCCTTGCAGCCCTCCTTTCGCTTCCGCAAAGGGGACGAGCGACGATGCGAACGGCGGCAATGGCATCCGCGGCGCTAAGGCGGCTGGTGTTGGCCTCATCCCGTCCGTCGATCCTCAGTCGTGCTGTCTCGATCGGTCATGTCGTCTCTCATCGGCTGGATCTCTCGTCTACCACCACCCGGTCTTGCGCCCCTTTCCCTTGGCTTTCGATCTCTACCGCTGCTATGCCGGTGGCTGTGGAAGATGCGTGTCGAACGATAAGGACGAGTCGGACGATCTCGACGGCGAGGAGACGATGGATGAGGATGAGATATGGGACGACTGGGACGGCTCAGAAGAAGGGAAGCTTGATGACTCAAACAACAGCTACAGCCTCACTGGGAGAAGCAATACCAATAGCCTCATTTTCAGCAGTATCTGGCGCATTCGTGAAGGACTAGTGGATTTCCCAGGCTTTGGGCCCTGTATCACAATGACTGGAGGTTTCTTCTCCTCTTTCTTTCATTTTTTCTTCTATAGTGCTTGAACCTCACAAGGAACAAGCTCTGCAATTGCCTTTCAGTAATTCTTGTCTGCCTCACCTTGAAACTTTGCTTGATTGGCCAGAAAGAGCTGACACCCAACGAGATGAAGATGGTCTTCTAGGGCAGCCCCGTCTTCATGGGAGAGCGAGTCGAAGATGAGATTATAAAAGGCGAGGAAGAGAAGGCTGGAGTTCGAATCAAGACGGGAGGAGAAGGTTTCGGTAGGAAGGAGGGAGACGGGAGGATGGAGATGAATCAAGACGGCCGCTCGGGAGAATAAAAACTAGGGCACGATTATATTTTTTTCAAATGACAAATCTGCTCTTATGGGATAGCTGAAGGGATAACCTGCTATTCTTGGGTTCCCTAGGGAATAAGTTTAGGGGATAACCCATGGTTAAACATGGGTTATCCCCTCTGGTTAAACTTTTTCAGCACTATTCCCGGTAGCTATAGCATTTGGGGATAAGGGGGATATCCCCTGGATATCCCCCTTATCCCTCGTATCAAACATAACCTAAAAATAACAACAAATAATAAGAGGGCATTGTTTATAGCAAAACTAAACTGATTTAGAGAAGTTTTCATAAAGAAGATATAGGTTTATCTTAGCCTTTTTCTATTGAAAGGTTTTTGCCTACTTTTGTATAAGTTCTTTCTGGTTGGTATTTTCAAAGAAGAGGAGTCATTGCATGAATGATGTGGGGGATGGAGATGTGAAGAAAACTCAAACATTGCTACCAATGTGAGCATATATATGATCACAAATAATGTTTGTAACAAAGAGGTCATAATTTTCTCTTAGCCTATCATTATGGATAATGTTAACCACTAGTGTGGCATTCATGCTGCACCATGCATTCACAATGACGAAAGAAAGGCTTTCTTTACTATCAGTATGGCAGAGGAAGAGTATGTATCACCTCACACCAAAGAGGAGAGAAGGATATAATTCTCCTATCTCTGCGTGGCTAGTGGATAGAGAGAACTGAAGCCCTCTCCCTTCCTACTCTCCTCCTTCACCTTTTTCTACAAGTGGTGTAGCCGAGGGCATGGACGAATAGCTAAAGACTCTAGTAGCTTTTGCTGTCAATCGACGGTTCACCGTCCTGATGAGGTGAGTCCTCACCATTGTTCATCTTTATTCTATAGTTGATATCATAGCCTTTATATTGGTTGGCTCTTTTCTTTTCTTCTCACTTCTTACAATGGCCACATGAGCTGCATCTATTGCCTCTTTCCTAGTGGTGGAAGTGGGCCATTGCAATCCAAACGATGATCAAAGCCACCTTCTTCAACTATTGAAGATACCATCGAGCCATTTTCCCAACTACGGTATGTAGAAAATGGGCCCCATCAATTATCACACATGCGATAACCACAGGTGCTCTATGGAATTTATAGATGGTATTCATTCATAAATTTAACTGTGTACGAGTTTTTTATACATAGCTGATTCCAAGTTTAAATAAAAAAAGGTTTACGATAGGTTAATGACTAGCAAAACTATATTCGTAACGTATGAATATAAATTCAATAGAAAAAATTGACAAAGGTAGAGCATTTTTCATAAGTGATGTACTGCATCAGACCTCAGATGCAGTGGAGATAACAAGGATAAATAAGATAGTCACTAAAAGCAACGCATCATATAGACTATAAAATTAAATCAACATTGTAGAATTATTTTGGAGGGTAATTCATCCAACTATTGCAGCCTTTATTGATGGTCAATCAGATTGTAATCATCCTTTCTTAAGGAACATCCAGTTCATCATTTCTTTAAACCAGAGGATCCATTGTTGCATCTTTATAGGGAGGCAAACCAAACAAGTGATTTTTTAGTAAATTAAGCAGCATTGAAAAGAGAAAAAGATTGTTAGAAAGTATCATTTCCTTCATAACTTGCCCAGATTATCTCTACTGAGCACAAGATATTATTTCTATGAGGTCTTAGACCTTCTTTTTCATTGTCATTAAAAAAAAATTCAAAACTCTTAGATCCAATCCTTCATCCACATGCGTTGAGCAAATGAACCAACCTTTTACCCTAACTTTGAATCTAAGAATTGCAAAATTTGAAACATCAAACTTTTAAAGAGCACAAACATGAAAAAGATAAATAGAATTTATTCACTAATATTGTCTAAAACCTTGCTTTCAATTATATTGATTTAAATCCATCTATTATTCTTTCTCATTCATTCTCATTCAATTTAAGCCTTCCATCCTATCATCCCCTTTATGTGACCTCTTACGGTTTGCTTTGCCCATCCCTTTTTTTATCGGACTTTACCGTGTCTTACATCTATTTCTTCATTTGTCCCTCACCCACCCAATCTCTCGTTGAGCCATCTCTTTCTAAATATTTTGCTCTTCTTTTTGTCCATTCTATCCATTTCCCTTTCTTCCTCTCTATCTAATTCAAACCTTCTCTACCAATTTCCTTTGTCAACCTCTTTAACCTGTTGCTCTTTCTAACTTGTTCCTTGCTTTTCTCATTTTTCTTTATTATTTTTTTTTAATTTAGAAATGCAAATTGTTAGAATATAAGAAGATTTACTATAGTCATAAAAGTTATATAAGATGAAAACAAATATGTTTAGGACAATAATCTTTTGAAAAGTTATAGATTGAAATAGAGAGAAAAAGAAAGACGTCAAAAAAATAATTTTTTTTTTTTTTGCATTTATGTTGATCGCTATCACCAAAAGGATAATGAAAAGGTGAATGAAGCGCCATTTTGGACGACTTGAGCTATATTTTTCATGACTTATTGCATCACTACTCATACAAAATATGATGGATAGCATCTATTCTTGCAGTGCCCTTCATACATCTTTCGGAAATCACTAGCACCAATCACCACTCTTAGATACCTCTTTCTTCCTATAGAAGTAATTCTATGTTAAATAGAGTTATTGGCTTTTCTTCAACTAGATAATGATGACCAAATGGCTAGGTAGGGTAGTGAGGAAGATAGAAGCATATAGGTGAGCTTGCTTGAGGCTGAGAACCAACCACCTTCCTATGTGTAAGCCAACTCATTTTAGGCTCCAAAATTTTATTGTTATTCTTATAGATGGTTTGAAATTTGGCTCCGATATTAGCAACCAAGCCAAGCTAGAGTGAGACCTAGGGTATTTGACTCTACTTGAATTAAGAAATATATAACTATTTTTCATATGTTATATATTATTTTAATTATTAATTTATTTAAATATTATTTTTATTATGGGTTCATCAATCTACTCTATGGATGGCTTAGAGGGCTCTCATGGAGACAAAAATTCATTGTTAGTTATATAAGAATATTTCATCAAATCTATCAGGCGAAGGTTTTTGTTTGCATAAATCTATGACTTCCAACGAACCTAAGAGGCTACAACTCAGTACCTTCCAACATTAGGGCAACTCTAAAAAAAAGGATCTCAAGGGTTTGTTAAATCAAATTGAAGTAAAATATGATTTATTTTTGTTGCATTGCAATCACCTTTTCAGGGCCAAACCAAGGGGGTTTTTGAGATGAACACTCTTATGCATATTCTGAATAAATTAATTAGCATTTAAGATTTTAACGTTTGAACAGTAATAAATTGTTCCTAAATGTCTTATTTGCTTTACATTTTTAAAATAAAAAAGGAAAAAAATTTAATCTTTGATTTTTAAATTTTTTTGATTTTTAAGAATAAAAAGTTATTATGAAAATTTGATCCCTCTCATTTTAAATAATCCTTAATGGTAGGTATTATCCCGATATATATCATTCGCATGCCTATCATAGATTTGCTTAGCTTATAGTTTTAGAGGCTTATCTTGATTAGCTTTATTTAGAGATTTATAGGTCAATCTTAAATTTGCTTACATTAGATATTTGAGGATTTATCTACTTCTCTCTTTCAGAAGTTTAAGGCCCTATTTTATTTGAGAATGAAGCAATTGTGAAATAAAGAGATAATAAAGAATGATCTTACTTCATTACTTTGTTAGGCTATCTTTAATCTTTATACCATCCAATTTTCAATCTCATAAGTCTATCTTCGATTTAAGAGAACGGCTATTGCGATGCCCCAAATTTAGTCGCATGTTGAATGGAAAATAAACTGTTATGTGCTTATAACTCAAGTTTGCTTGCTACCCATTATCTTCTACTAAAGTTTATGGGACATATGGTTTTGATCAACTAACAAAATTAATTGAAACAATGGATGAACTTAGAGCGTTATAAATGGTATAAGAGTCATTCGAGTATGTGAAACTTGGTGTACAGAAGAAAATGGCTACTCATGAAACAATGGTAAAGTTTCTCTACGGTATGAAGCTATCCTTACAGTGCTAACAACGTGACCTGATAGATTCTGGCTAGCTTGGGCGAGAGTAGATTTTGGCTAGCTTTTGGTGTGCGATGAGAATGTCACATTATAATAATAAAAGACTATAATACTCAAGTTTAGTTATACATTGGATGAGAAAGAAATAAATTATATACTTACTTATAACTCAAATCCATTAGTTATTTATTAACTTTCACTTAAATTTTTGAATCCCATGATTTTGACTTATTTGGATTAATAAGCAAGTTTGAGGCATTACAACGTTTCTCAAAGTAATAACCATACAAGAAGTTGCCTTTTTTTTTAATTACAATGTACTTGATATAAAATTATTACAATTATTGAATCAAATATTTTTTATAAAATTTTTATGCAATAATTAAAAATATATAAAAAAAGTTAAGCTAGCTGCCAACCATGATATCAAAAATGAAGCAGCAGTTTCCAACCATACCAACTGAAAGAGTTGTGTCCTAAAAGCCAATCGTAATTTATATTATGATAGGGTTTCTTTTATTCTTTCAAATCATGTACATAATATTTTGCTTATAAATAAAAGGTATTATGTTTCATCATTCGCTGCTTCTTATAATTATGATGAACCCCATAGATTATGGCAATGGTTTTAAGGCTATGATGAGATCATGCCAATGAGACCTAAAATCCTAAAACCCTAATATAAACATTCTCAGTCGATGGTACATTGAGTCGGGGATCAATGCTACTAGAAAGAATGACATATCTTATTTATGCTTAATGCAGAGGGTGATTGATCTCACAATCACTTGTGTGAGACACTAATACAAGATATGGATGCTCATTAGAGGAATGAGTTCACTAAATTGACCTACCAAGAGAACATCTTATAGATGCTTACTTATTTGTCAAAAGATGATTCTCTAAGTGGGAGTTGTGCAAGTGATCCTTAGACCTGAGATCACCATAGTATCTTGTGCATATAAATTCATATTTTGGTTTACACTTATTCACGACATTAAGTTATGGACGAGATATTCTGGATGTGGTGGATTGTGTACGAAGATTATGAGTAGATCAATAAGAATCAATCACTTCTAGTAACAGAAGTCTACATCCTACTTGCTCTAATCTTATGATGATTCAAGAAGTCTTTGATCAAAGCAAAATGAAAAATTAGAAAGAGTTTCTAATCTTTCATCAATTGAATTATCATTAGAAGATTAAGAAAGACATGAATAAGTAATTGAGTTTGACATTGATCCATACTCATATATTTATTCGGAGTGCAGTACAATTGAAAGATTGAATTGCACAGTAACTTACTATTGAAGGGTATATTTGGTATATCCATTAAATTTTATATCTTTGGATAGGCATGATACGTTGCTAGACGTCAATCTTTTCTTGTAGGTTTGATTAGATTAAAGAGTTTGATTTAATCAATAATTAGAAAGAATTCTAATTGTCAAGTTCGGAATCGTATTGATTGGACCTATAAGGATTAGAAATATTCTAATCATGATACGTCAACTTGCACCCATACCTACTGCTGGCTAGATGTGGAACCCAATGGATCACATACAAAGAAACTGATCAAGGGTCTAATTGGATTAGATCATGTTTGTAGGATAGACATGCTAGTACATGTTGCAAACCCTAGCTCCAGATTCAAATTGAATTCGAATCCTATTCTTGTATCAGGTTAATTTAATATGATTAGATCATGACCTAATATGGGTTGGCCAAGAGTTGGAACCCAATTGGCTTTATTTGGACCATTGAATGGCTCTTTGGATAATGGATCTGGACCGTTGGTTAGTGGCTCAATTTGGATCATTGGATGGTTGTGTCTTAATCTGGATCATTGAATGATGTCTTAATCTGGACCATTGGATGATGTCTTAATCTAGACTATTGGATGGTGTCTTATTTTAGACATTATCATAAAATAAGTATGGAAGGTTATTAACGTGAGAAGGGCGTGATGAGGTGCTATCCTTAGGACATGCCTCATCATGATGAGGCAGGATAAGGCATGTGGATGGGATGCATCCGCATCTTTTCGCCTCTTATAAATAGAAATGCCTCCTGTGTTTCATCCGAAGAGAAATAAACTCCCATCTCTTCTTAATTTCTTCTTTAGGTCTCGTCCTGGACCAAGATAAGAAGGTCTTCTTTAGGACAAGAGGTTGTCTTATCCTAAACCAAGATAAAGATGTCTTCTTCAAGATAAGAGGTTGTCTTATCCTAAACCAAGACAAGGAGGACTTCGTCAAGATAAGAAGTTTTGAAGGATTTTTTGTAAGAGAAAGAAAAATAGAAGGGAAAGAAAGTAAGCCAATTAAATCTTTAGAATAATTAAAGCATCAAGAATCAAAGTTTTAAAGAAGCCAGAGTCTTGAACCCAGTTTCTGTGTGGATCAACGTTGGAGGGTGAACACTTGGGCACCTTATGGACATTCTAACATATTAGATTTAGCGTTACAGGTATTCTTCATATCGTACATTTACCATTTATTCATTTAATTGTTACCATTAAGGAGATCTTGGCTATTAAGGGTTTCATGCAAATATATTTCATTGAAAAATTTATAAATTCCATACACTTTTGCTGTGTTATCAGGCATGCATAGAAACCCCAACAGTGGTATCAGAGCCATCCTTAAATGGTGCAATCAAATGATCATGCATGTAGGATCCAAAAATGCTATGTGATAGCAATATTAGATATGATTAAGCATGTTCATATTCCTTGATATGTTTGCTTCTTGCATAAGAAATGTAAAGTATATAGAATATGCTAAGAGACCAGAAAGCTCTCATATAAAATTATATTAAGTTGTAGTGTTAAAAATACTTTGAGCTGACCCATTCTAAAACAATTGATCGAGTTGGTGTCTAGGAAAGCACTCAAGATGGTTACTTAATTAGGACCTTACTCTCTGAGTAAGGGGAGCCTCCCACCTGCTTACCTGGCCAACTATTTGATTGTCTTTTATGGATAAGCTTAATGTTGATAAAACACTACTCTTAGCCTTCCTTCATGCCTAGACATTATTTGTTAAGATCCATGCTAGTTTATTGTGTACCCATAAGGCTAGTTATGGGGACTGATATAATATTGTCTTGGTGCATAAAGATGCTTACAGTATATTTTAATATGTAGCTTTGTTGTGTACCACAAGGATAACATTATTCAAATATGACTGTATAAAAATGAAGGGTTTGACTTAACTAAAGCATTATAGTTTGTTGTGTCCCGCAAGGCTATGAATGTTTTAGAGGATAATATAAAGTTGAGAATTGTATGAGATACAATTGGAAAGAGTTTTCTACCTTTGAACTCATAAAGGTTTATTGTGTACCCATAAGGCTTTTATAAGAAATTAGAATCTCAACCCCACTAAGAAAGAAATAGTATTTTTCTCGTTTATCATAGGAGAGAACTATGATAAGTCGATAAAATAATGGGAGTAACAATTATATAAAATTCCTTATCTAATTATATACATGTCATTATGATTTGTCTGCTTATGTTAGTTTTGTTCTTTGTTTATGTAGAATTAAATCTATATTAAATGGCTTCTTCACTATTACTGAGAGGCATTTTATATGCCAACAAGTTGACTGGTCCAAATTATGTGGACTGGTTGAGGAATCTCAAGATTGTTCTCACACAAGAGAAACTTTCCTGTATACTTGAAACCCTTGACCTAGTGTCAGCTGGGAATGATGCTACTGAAGAGGAGGTTGCCACAAATAAAAAGTGAAAAAATGACAGCTTCACTGTCAAGTGTATCATGTTGGCCTCTATGAGTAACGAATTACAAAGGCAACATGAAAGCATGGACACTCACTTCATACTTCTTAATTTGAAGGAATTATATGGAGAACAAAGTAGGACAGCTAGATATGAGATATCTAAGCAGTTGTTCCATGCTAGAATGAATGAAGGGACATCCGTGTAAAACCATGTTCTTATGATTATAGACTTGATCACTTGATTGAGTCAATTGGATTTTGCTATGAATAGTGAACTCAGTCATGATTTGATTCTGCAATCACTTCTCGAGCCATTCTCTCAGTTTGTTGTGAATTATCACATGAACAAACTGAATACCTTCTTGCCTGAGTTGTTAAACATGTTGAAGACAGCTGAAACCCACATCAAGAAAGAAAAGGGTCTGATCCTTCTTGTTAGTGGGGGCTCTAAAAGAAAGTCAGGTAGTAAGGGTTCTAAGAAGAAGCTAAATCCTAAAAGAAGCATCAAGAAAAAGAAAAGAAAGATCTCTGGACCCGGTACCTATTTTCACTGCGGTAAGGAATGCCACTGAAAAAGGAATTGCAAGAGTTTTCTTGCAGCTGTGAAGCCTGATGCAAGAGTTGCATCAAAAGGTATGTTTGTGTTACATACCAACTTGTCATTAAGTTCTTCAAATTCTAATTCATAGGTATTGGATATCGGCTGTGGTTCTCACATATGCAAGTCATTGTATGGACTGTAGAAAATCAGAAGTTTGAAGAAAGGTGACTTCGAGCTGTTCGACGCTGGAGGAGAGTCCCTTTAAGCAGAAGCTGTTGGAACCTACATCTTGGAGTTGCCATTCGGCAAGCTCCTAAAATTAGAAGACTATTACTATATACCAAAAATTATTAGAAATATAATTTATGTTCTTTTGTTGTTAAAGAAAGGTTTTGAAATTCATGGAAAGAGCAATGGTTGCTCTATTTCTTTTTCTAATGAATTCTATTGCAAAGGCATTATGGAAAATGGTCTTCTAATTTTATGTCTTAATGATAATGTGTTTCATGTTGATGAAAGTAACAAAAAAAGAAAGAGAATGTTAATAATACCTTCCTTTGGCATTGCCGACTTGGTCATATTAGTAAGTCAAGATTACACAAGTTATACAAAGAAGAGTTCTTTGATCCTTATAATTTTGAATCATTAGAAACTTGTGAATCTTGTCTTATGGGTAAAATGACCAAATCTTCATTCTTAGGACATGGAAAAAGGGCAAATGAGTTGCTAGGACTTGTACATACAGATGTCTGTGGTCCTATGACAACTTCAGCTAAAGGTGGATACTCTTACTTTATCACATTCATCGATGATTTATCAAGGTACGAACATGTGTATCTTTTGAAACATAAGCCCGAAGCTTTTGATAAATTTAAAGAGTATCAAAGTATGGTTGAGAAACAAATAGGAAAGTGTATTAAAATCTTTTGATCTGATCGAGGAGGAGAATGTCTTTCTAGTAAGTTTTTAAACTATCTTAAAGAAAAGGGTATTCTCTATGAATGGACACCTCTGTATACGCCACAATTAAATGGTGTAGCAAAAAGAAAGAATCATACTCTATTAGATATGGTACGGTCCATAATATGCTTTACAGATCTTCCTATTTTCTTATGGGAATTTGCTCTAGAAACTACTGCATATTTTTGAATAGGGTACCTTCTAAGTCTGTGCCTAGCACTCCATATGAGATATGAAGAGGAAAGAAGCAAAATTTTAAGTATCTTAAGATATGAGGCTATCAAGCTTATGTTA
Source organism: Calamus simplicifolius (assembly GCA_900491605.1). Lineage (NCBI taxonomy): Eukaryota > Viridiplantae > Streptophyta > Magnoliopsida > Arecales > Arecaceae > Calamus > Calamus simplicifolius. The sequence continues at coordinate 499,558 of UESW01004157.1, forward strand.
AAAGAAATTTTGGACATAAGTTAAGTGCTAGATCAGATAGGTGTATATTTGTAGGTAATCCTAAAGACAGTATATGATATATCTTCTATAATCCTACTGAACACAAGATTTTTTTTAGTAGGCATGCTATTTTCATGAAGAAAGAGTTTTTCTTTGACAAGGGCAAGGATAGAAGAAATGAACTTAAAGAAGTTCATGACCTACAAATTAAGACAAATAATATTCCTCAACCAGATGGTGCGGACACCAGGCTCAGAAAGAGACTTCAACAACTTCAGCTGGATTCTTTATGGATGGAAGATTAAATTAAGTTTTAGTCCTCTATTTAATTTCCATTTGAGCAATTTTATTTTAATTGATTGTATTTGTTTGATTGAGTCATGTTTAAGTTCTTTATTGCAATTGAGTCAAAAGGAGTCCAGCCCAAAACCCGATCTGGTTCAGTACAAGAAGAATGGGTGCATGGTCATGAAGTCACCAACATTGAAGCCATATCATTATACCACATCAACAAGGAATGTTGCCCAATGAAAAGAAAGATTTTGAATAAAGTCAAAGTCCCCACAACCGTATATTCTTGGGAACCGCCTCCACAACCACCTCCTCTTATCATGAGATGCCCCACATTCTCCTCTTCCCACGTCTTCTCTTGAAAATCACCTCCACAAATCAAGGGACATCCATATTGGAAACTCCCTCCACAAATCATGGGACGTCCACATTGACGCCCACATTGGAAACCGCCTCCACAAATCATGGAATGCCTCACATTCTTCTCTTCGCTGGCCAAGATCTTCTTTCTCTAATGATAATATGGTGTAAGTGCTTGGTAGTCTATAAAAAAGGCTTCTGGCTTTTTGTAAGAGGATGATTAATGAAGTTTTCTTGAGAAAATCCCCACTTGTTAGATGGGTCCCCTGTGAAAGGGTAGGCATGAGGCCTAGTGTCTATTTATATCGTCCACATTTTATCCTCCTTTTCCAACTTTGTTTCAAGCCCATTTTTAATCGATCAAAGATCCCCGGCTTCCATGATTTCAAAGTTGTAGGTTGTTCCCACCATTAATCAAGGTACGGAAGCTTATAATATGGTGGAATCCCTTGTCATCCTCAAGTTCCTTCCCTAAATGCATCAATTTTACTTAAGTTTATTAATTGCTGGGAGAACCCTCTTTAAATCCTTTCAAATATGCAATTATTAGATTTACTTAGTCCTAATTTGAGTGATTTCTTAACCATAAATATCCATTTCTTTATTACTTTGTTTAAATTCTAAATTCAAATTTGTTTAGTCTTCTAAGTCCCCTCCATAAAATTTATAGTTCTTAAACAATGAGTGAATGCATGTGTTATTTCACTTAATCGTTCATTTAATATTTACTAATTCTATTAGAAATACATCCCACGTTAGTTGTCCCCCATCATCATGGTATCAGAGCATGGTTGGTTAGGGAAAAATTTCTAGTTTTGCTTGCTCGCTGGATTATCTGAATATTGCAATATATGGTCTAATGTTTTAATTGTTGTAGCGTGTAAAAATTTAAATTTTATGATTTTTATTTTGCTAGATTCTTTATAATTCAAAGTATTTTTTAGAATTTTCTTAGGCATTATTTTGGACTGTGAATTTTCTGCTGACTAGGTTTCAGAAACTACCCAGTAAAGCAACAAATTTTAAATTTAATTTTCTTTCACCTGGAGTATAATTATTAGTTAAGAGTGATTTTTTTTGAATTTTCTGAATATGTTACATAATACTCCCCTGCATCACTTTGGAGTTGCAACACACACAAATTCTGCACATGATTTTAGGATTCATATGAATGTTGCATACATCTCATGATAAATCAAGTTAAGGGCTTGTGTGCCTAATTGCACTGCATGACAACTAGGTCAGGTACACCTTACCAAATCCAAGCTCAATCAAGTGCAACCATGGACCAAAATTTTGAAACTTTGATGAAAACCCTGAATGATCAAATGGCCCGACTAAACCAGAATCTGACTGATCAATTGACCCAGACCACCCAAAGCATAACTGAACAAATGACCCATATCACTTTTAGGCTTGACCAATTAGAGGCAGGTACTCCTACAAGAGCCCATGAGGCCCAAATGGAATTAGAGCCTGAACCAGAGTTAAGTACGCCCATCAACCCTAGAAGAGCTCTACACCAAGACCTTTTTCCTGAACCCAATCCTACAAGGCCTAATCAAGAACCTTTCTTTGAGCCAAATCCTAGAAGACTCAATTTTAATCGAGTCCATGACTCGAATCCTAGGAGAGCACTCCATGACTCAGCTTATGAGCCAAATCCTAGGAGACTCAATCAGGACCAAATGGACCAGTATGACCGAACTCTTAGGAATATTAGATTAGAAGCACCCACTTTTGATGGAAGTCTAGATCCTAAGGTTTATGTAGATTGGGAGGGTGAGATGGATCAGTATTTTGAGTGGTACGAAATGACTGAGGAAAGGAAGTGCAAATTTGCAAAGCTTAGGTTAGTCCGTCAGGCTTGGTTATACTGGGGAAATGTCGAGAGATTCATTAGACAGAGAGGTGATGTTTCCATAGTAACCTGGAAAGCAATGAAGCATAGACTTAGAGAGAAGTACCTTTCCATGTCCTACTACCAAAGACTTCTAGATCAGTGGCAGAGATTAACTCAAGGAACAAAGAGTGTAGCTGAGTACATTGCAAAGTTTGATGAATTTATGATGAGATGCAATGTCGATGAGTCTGAATTAGTTACCTTATCTAGATTCAGCGCTGGATTAAGGGAAGAGATCCAGAAAGAGTTATTCATGAGAGAAGTTCAAGATTTAGAGCTAGCCTATCAGATAGCACGCGATGCTGAGAGATTTCATAGGGGACCAGTTTATTACAGACCAGAAATCCCTAGAACTAGTGCACCTAGTTAGCAGCCAGGACCAAGTCAGATGCGACCCAACTGGCCTAACCCTGGTACACCTCAGACTCGTAGAGATGATAAGGGCAAAGCACTAGAAGTTCAGAAAAACCCAAATCGGAATGCTTGCTTCAAATGTCATCAGATAGGCCATTATGCGAGCAATTGCCCAAATAGTGCCTTGTACATGGAAGGGTTAGAGAAAAATGAGTCTGAATCCAAAGCACCCTTAGATGATTGTGTCGAGGAAGTATATCAGGCTGAGGATAATCTGGTAGATGAGTATGAAGGTGATGAGGATCTTGTAGACCCTGACCTTTTGGGAGTAGTTAGATGCATCCTTACCCAGACTAAGACCCAGGACGATTGGCGTAGGACTAACATCCTACAAACCTTTGTCAAGTTAGGGGATAAGGTGTGTAAGATAATCATAGATAGTGGAAGTTGTGTAAATGCCATATCTACTAGTGCTGTCAAAACTTTAGGCTTATCCACAGGTCTCCATCCAAACTCCTATAAGGTTTCTTGGATAGACTCCACATCAATTCCTATCAAAAGTAGGTGTCTAGTCCAAATCCAATTACAGTCCTATCGGGAGAAAGTGTAGTGTGATGTTCTACCAATGGGAGTGAGTAGTATCATTTTAGGTCGACCCTGGTTATTTGACCATGACGCAACCCTTTTTGGCCAATCTAATTCTTGCTCATTCATGCACCTTGGAAGAAGTTTGTATTCAACCCTTCACCACCTAAGGACACGGTTAAGAGAGGATCGAGCCACCTGAAGGAAACAAAGACTAGAGTCAATCTGATAACTGCAAAGGAGATTAAGAAAGAACTCACTAAGAGTACACTTGTTTGGATCTTAACCGTTAGAGAAACACAAGAGCCTGCCCAGAAAGAGCACCCTCAGGAAGTAGTTGAATTATTAGAGGACTTTAAGGATGTATTTTCAAATGACCTGCCTGACCACCTTCCACCACTTAGGGACATCTAACACGCCATTGATTTAGTCCCAGGAGCAACCTTACCAAACCTTCCACATTATAGGATGAACCCTATAGAACACCTAGAGTTGCAAAGACATGTAGGGGATCTCCTTAGGAAAGGATTTGTTAGGGAAAGTTTGAGTCCTTGTACAGTTCCAGCCCTGTTAACACCTAAAAAGGATGACACATGGAGGATGTATGTCGATAGTCGTGCCATAAATAAAATTACAGTAAAATATAGGTTTTCCATTCCCTGCTTGAATGATATGCTAAATATGATGGCCGGTGCAACTATATTTTCCAAGATTGATTTGAAGAGCGGCTATCACCAGGTTAGGATTAGACCGGGGATGAGTGGAAGACTGCATTTAAGACTAAGGATGGTTTATTTGAATGGGTAGTGATGCCATTTGGGTTGTCCAATGCACCTAGCACATTTATGAGGATCATGACCCAAGTCCTACGTGCCTTCATGGGAAAATTTGTAGTAGTATACTTTGATGATATTTTGATTTACAGTAGGACTAAGGAAAGCCACTTAGACCACCTTAGGCAAGTTGTACAACCCTTAGGAAAAAGAATCTCTATGCTAATTTGAAGAAGTGTGAGTTCTTAACCCATAGAGTCACTTTCCTAGGTTTCATTGTCACCCCTGATGGAGTTTTAGCTGATCCTGAAAAGATAAAAGCCATAGTTGAGTGGCCTGTTCCCAAAACTGTTCATGATATTCATAGTTTTCATGGTCTAGCCACCTTCTATAGGAGATTCATATAAGGTTTTAGCTCCATTATCGCCCCAATAACTGATTGTCTTAGGAAGGGTAGTTTTAATTGGACCAAAGCAGTTAATAGAGCCTTCCTAGAGATAAAAGATAGAATGACACAAGCACCTATTTTAAAGTTACCAGACTTTACCAAAGTATTCGAGGTAGCTTGTGATGCATCCGGAGTTGGAATAGGCGAGTTTTAAGCCAGGAGAACCACTCCATAGCTTTCTTTAGTGAAAAATTAAATGATGCTAAGCTTAAATATTCCACCTATGATAAAGAACTCTATGCGGTAGTGCAAGCTTTAAAGTATTAGAGACACTATCTTCTACCGCAAGAATTTATCATATTCTCTGATCACGAGGCCCTTAGATTTCTTAATTCCCAGAAAAAGTTGAATCCTAGGCATGCCAAATGGGTAGAATACATCCAAGCCTACACTTTTGTCCTGAAACACTATGCCGGAGTTGAGAATAAGGTAGCCGATGCTTTGAGTCGTCGAACCTTACTTTTACATTCAGTTAGCACTAAAGTTGTTGGATTTGAGAGACTTAAAGATGAGTATGCAACATGTCCAGACTTTAGTAAAATTTACCAGGCCTTGAGTCAAGAACCATCTAGTGACTATAGTGATTATACCCTTCTAGATGGTCATCTGTTTAAAGAGAACAAGCTCTGTATTCCCAAAACTTTCTTGAGAGACTTTCTAGTTTGGGAGACCCATGCGGAAGGTTTAGCTGGTCACTTTGGTAGAAATAAGACATTTTAGCTGTTGAGGACCAATTTTTTTGGCCAGGACTTAAGAGATAAGTTGCACAGATAGTGGCCAGGTATCAACTTGTACTGTTGGCAAGCAGCAGAAGCAAAATACTGGACTCTATACACCCTTACATGTACCCGATTGTTCCTGGCAGGACCTTAGCATGGATTTCGTATTAGGCCTACCTAAGACCCAGCGAAAACATGATTCGATCTTTGTTGTGGTCGATAGTTCTAAAAAATGGCTCACTTCATCCCTTATTCCCAAACGTTGATACCTCTAGAGTCGCCAAACTTTTTCTAGATGGAGTGGTAAAGCTATATGGTCTGCCTAAAACCATAGTGTCTGATAGGGATGTCAAATTCACCAGCTACTTTTGGAAAACCCTATGGCATTTGTTAGGTACCAAATTGAAATTCTCCACTGCCTACCACCCTCAGACTGATGGCCAGACTGAAGTCATAAATAGGAGTCTAGGCAACCTACTGAGGTGTCTTATAGGAGAACATCTGGAAACTGGGATTTATTATTATCTCGTGCTGAGTTTGCATACAACAGTTCAGTCAATAGGTCTACTGGGAAAAGCCCCTTTGAGATTGTCCATGGTTATAAACCTAGAAGACCTATCGACCTCATTCCATTACCATCACATGCACGAGTATCTGAGTCCACTGAGTCATATGCACAGCATATTAAGGAGTTGCATAAAGAAATTAGTAAAAAGATTCAAATGAGCAATGAAGTATATAGACATATGGCTAACTCACGTAAAAGAATGAAGGAATTTAATGAAGGGGACTCTGTAATGATTAAACTTAGACCTGAAAGGTTTCCACCGGGAACTATGAAGAAACACACGCCGGAGAGCTGGACCTTTCAAAGTAATAAAGAAAGTAGGACCTAATGCATATGTTTTAGAGTTACCACCAGATTATGGCATTAGTTCCACATTTAATATTTCAGGTATGAAAGAATACAAAGAACCGACATTAATTCCTTGTAAGCCTTTTGGGCCTTATCCTGCCTTTGAGAGTGAAACCCTACCTGAGTGTCCACCAGCAATTCCACCAGACCGGAGAGATAGAGTTAAACGTATTTTGGATGACCAGCGATTACCACCAGAAATAAAGGCTATCAACGTTACCTGGTTCATTGGCAAGGCCGACCTAAATCGAGGACTCCTGGATCACCCGAGAGGATCTTCAACAAATTGCACCAGACTTACTAGAGAAATATCATGGACAGATTGATCCTTACTCAACAGGGTCGAGTTCCTCCCATCCGGAGAGAATTGGTGCAGACACCAGGCTCAGGAAGAGGCTTCAACAACTTCAGCTGGATTCTTTATGGATGAAAGATTAAATTAAGTTTTAGTCCTGTATTTATTTTCATTTGAGCAATTTTATTTCAATCGATTGTATTTGTTTGATTGAGTCCTGTTTAAGTTCTTTGTTGCAATTGAGTCAAAAGGAGTCCAGCCCAAAACCCGATCTGGTTCAGCATAAGAAGAATGGGTGCATGGTCACGAAGTCACCAACATTGAAGCCATATCATCACGCCACATCAATAAGGAATGTCGCCCAATGAATAGAAAGATTTTGAATCAAGTCAAAGTCCCCACAACCGTATCTTCTTGGGAACCGCCTCCACAACCACCTTGTCTTATCATGGGATGCCCCACATTCTTCTCTTCGCATGTTTTCTCTGAGAAACCACCTCCACAAATCAAGGGACGTCCATATTGAAAACTGTCTCCACAAATCATGGGACGCTCACATTGGAAACTGCCTCCACAAATCATGGGACACCCCACATTCTTCTCTTCGCTAGCCAAGATCTTCTCCCTCTAATGATAATATGGTGTAAGTGCTTGGTAGTCTATAAAAAGGGCTCCTAGCTTTTTGTAAAAGGATGATTAATGAAGTTTTCTTGAGAAAATCTCCTGCTTGTTAGATGGGTCCCCTGTGAGAGGGTAGGCGTGAGGCCTGGTGTCTTTATATCGTCATATTTTATCCTCCTTTTCCCACTTTGCTTCAAGCCCATTTTCAACTGATCAAGGATCCTCGGCTTTCATGGTTCCAAAGTTGCAGGTTGTTTCCACTATGAATCAAGGTATAGAAGCTTACAATATGATGAAATCCTTTGTCATCCTCAAGTTCTTTCCCTGAGTGCATCGATTTTACTTAAATTTATTAATTGCTGAGAGAACCCTCTTTAAAATCCTTTCAGATATGCAATTATTAGATTTACTTAGCCCTAATTGAGTGGTTTCTTAACCATAAAGATCCGTTTCTTTATTACTTTGTTTAAATTCTAAATTCAAACTTTGTTTAGTCTTTTAAGTCCCCTCCATAAAATTTCTGGTTCTTAAACAATGAGTGAATGCATGTGTTATTTCACTTAATCGTTCAGTTAATCTTTACTAATTCTATTAGAAATACATCCCACGTCGGTTGTCTCACATCACTAGATGTACCTATGAATGAGGTACAATCACAACACACATCTCCTCTTCGAAGGTCGGATAGAGTATAAAGAGTACCAAAGAGATATGGGTTTATCGTAGAGAATGATGAAGCCCACATCATTGAGAATGATGATCCACTAACTTATTCGGAGGCTGTCATGGGTAAGGACTCTGACCAATGGCTGAAGGCCATGAAATATGAAATAAATTCTATGTATACCAACCAAGTATGGACTTTGGTTGATGCACCTGAGGGTGCAACCCCTATAGATTGCAAATGGGTATATAAGAAGAAGATTGAAACTGATGGCCAAGTAGATACATACAAGGCCAGGCTAGTGGCAAAATGTTTCAGACAAAAGCAAGGAATTGACTATGATGAAACTTTTTCGCTAGTAGCTATACTCAGGTTTATTCGGATTATACTTGCAATAGCTGCATATTATAATTATGAAATCTGACAGATGGATGTCAAAACTGCATTCCTTAATGGCCATCTTGAAGAAGAGGTTTATATGACTCAGCCAGAAGGATTTGTCTCAAGTGGGAGAAGAAATCAAGTATGTAGGCTTAAGAAATCCATTTATGGATTAAAGCAAGCATCAAGGAGTTGGAACATCCATTTTGATATGACAATCAAAGGTTTGGCTTTGTTAAAAATGTGGATGAACCTTATGTGTATAAGAAGATAAGTAGGAGTACTATTGTCTTCTTAGTATTGTATGTAGATGACATACTTCTTTTTGGAAATGATGTTCCAATGTTGCAATCGGTCAAGACTTGGCTATCAAAAAGGCTTTTCAAGAAAGACTTGGTTGAAGCATCCTATTGGGTATAAAGATATATAGGGATAGATCTAAAAGGATGCTAGGCTTATCCCAGTCAAGGTACATAGATAAAGTGTTGAAAAGATTCAGCATGGATGAGAGTAAAAGAGGTTACTTACCTATAGATTATGGCATACATCTTTCTAAGAAGATGTCTCCTAAGACACCTGAAGATAGGAATATAATGAGTTATATTCCATAAGCATTGGCAGTAGGGTCGATAATGTATGCTATTCTATATACCAGGCCTGACGTTGCTTATGCCATGGGCATAACAAGTAGGTTTCAGGCTGATCTAGAAAAGGATCAGTGGAAAACAGTGAAAAGCATTCTTAAGTACTTGAGAAGGACTAAAAATGTTTTTTAGTATACGGAGGATTAGAATTGAAACTAGAAGGTTATTTGGATTCTAGTTTTCAGTTAGATCCAGATGATAGCAAGTCCATTTTAGGATATGTCTTTACTCTGAATGATGGAGCAGTGAGCTAGAAAAGTTTCAAGTAGCAAACTGTAGCTGACTCAGTTACTGAGGCAGAATATTGATGTAAGTGAAGCAGCTAAGGAAGCTATTTGGATGAAGAAGTTTATCATAGAGTTTGGTGTAGTTTCCAAGATTGCTGAACTAGTACCAGTTTATTGTGATAATATTAGAGTTGTTACACAAGCAAAGGAACCAAGGTCTCATCATAGATCCAAGCACATTCTAAGATGCTTCCACCTCGATCGTGAGATTGTTGAAAGGAAAGACATCAAGATTGAACGAGTATATACAAAGAACAACTTAGCATACCCATTCACTAAAGCTCTACCTTAGCAGCAGTTTGATCGCCACCTTGATTGTATGGAGTTAAACTATAAGAGTGATTGGCTTTAGTGCAAGTGGGAGAATGAAAGAGTTGTGCCCTAAAAGCCAATCATAATTTATATTGTGATAGGGTTTTTTTTATTCTTCCAAATCATATACATGATATTTTGCTTATAAATAAAAGGCATTATGTTTTATCATTCGATGTTTCTGATGAACCTCATAGATTATGGCAACAGTTTTAGGGCTATGATGAGATCATGCCAGTGAGACCTAAAATCCTAAAATCCTAATCTAAAATATTCTCAGTCGATGATACATTGAGTCGGGGATCAATGCTGCCAGAAAGACTGACACATCTTATGTATGCTCGATGCAGAGGGTGATTGATCTCACAATCACTTATGTGAGACACTAATACAAAGATGTGGGTGCTCATTAGATGAATGAGTTCACTAAATTGACCTACCAAAAGAACATCTTATAGATGATTACTCATTTGTCAAAAGATGATTCTCTAAGTGGGAGTTGTGCAAGTGATCCTTAGACTTAAGATCACCATAGGGTCTTGTGCATATAATCCATATTTTGGTCTACACTTATTCGCGACATTAAGTTGTGTACGAGGTATTCTGAATGTGGTGGATTGTGTACGAAGATTATGAGTAGATCAATAAGGAATCAATCACTTCTAGTAAGAGAAGTCTACATCCTACTTGCTCTAATCTTATGATGATTTAGGAAGTCTTTGATCAAAGTAGAATAAAAAACTAGAAAGAGTTTCTAATATTTCATTAATTAATTATTATTAGAAGATTAAGAGAGATATGAATAAGTAATTGAGTTTGATATCCATACTCATATATTTATTCGGAGTGCAGTACGATTAAAAGATTGAATTGCACGGTAACTTACCACTGAAGGGTATATTTGTTATTCACCAAATTTCATATCTTCCGGGTAGACATGATACGTTGCTAGATGTCAATCTTGTCTTTGTAGGTTTGATTGGATTAAAGAGTTTGATTTGATCAATAATTAGAAAGGGTTCTAATTGTCAAGTTTGGGATCACATTGATTGGACCTATAAGGATTAGAAATGTTATAATCATAATAGGTCAACTTGTACCCACACCTACTGCTGGCTAGATGTGGAACCTAATGGGTCACACACAAAGAAACTTATCAAGGGTCTAATTAGATTAGATCATGTTTGTAGGATAGACATGCTAGCACTTGTTGCAAACCCTAGCTCCTGATTCGAATTGGATTCAAATCTTATTCCTGTATCAGGTTAATCTAATATGATTAGATCATGACCTAATATGGTTGGCCAAGAGTTGGAACTCAATTGGCTTTATTTGGACCATTGGATGGCTCTTTGGATAATGGATCTGAATGTTGGTTAGTAGCTCGATTTGGACCATTGGATGGTGGTGTCTTAATCTGGACCATTGAATGATGTCTTAATCTGGACCATTGGATGATTTCTTAATCTGAACCATTGGATGGTGTCTTATTTTAAACATTATTATGAAATAAGTGTGAAAGGTTATTAACGTCTTTTCGCTCTCTCCATAGCGCCTCAGATGAGGCACTATCCTTAGGACATGCCTCATCATGATGAGGCGGGATGAGGCATGTGGATGGGATGCATCCCCATCCCTCTGCCTCTTAAATAGGAATGCCTCTCGTGTTTCATAATACACAGAATCTATCTGAAGAGAAATAAACTCTATCTCTCCTTAATTTCTCTTTTAGGTCTTATCCTAGACCAAGATAAAAAGGTTTCTTTAGGACAAGAGGTCGTTTTGTCCTGAAATAAGACAAAGAGGTCTTTTTCAAGATAAGAGGCTGTCTTATCCTAAACCAATACAAGGAGGTCTTCATCAGACAAGAAGATTGAAGGATTTATTGTAAGAGAAAGAAAATAGAAGGGAAAGAAAGCAAGCCGATCAAATTCTTTAGAAGAATTAAAGCATCAAGGATCAAAGTTTTAAAGGAGTCAGAGTCTTGAACCTAGTTCCTGTGTGGATCAATGTTGGAGAATGAACACTTGGACACCTTGCATATTCTAACATATTGGATTTAGGGTTACATATATCTTCTTATCCTACATTTATCATTTATTCATTTGATTGTTACCATTAAGGAGATCTTAGCTAAGAAAAGACTCATTTGATTGTTACCATTAAGGAGATCTTAGCTAGGAAAAGACTTTAAACACTGCATCAGTACGCAAGTTCTATGTGGGCTGCACCGCCCCTTCTTATTGGTCCACATGCTATGATACCCATTAAAAAATTTACGATACCGTAGTTATAAAATTAAGATACTCATTCAAAAAGCAAAAAAATTCACGACACTCCAATTGTAAACTTACGATTACGACACCCATTCAGAAAACGTATCTATACATAAATTCTAAAAAAAACTGAATGGGTATTAGCACGTCACGTCAAAATTTAAGATGACAACCAGTTTTAAACTTATGACACCGTAGTTATAAAATAAAGATACTAAAAGTTAAAAAAAAACTACGACATCTTATTGTAAATTTACGACACCGTAGTTATAAAATTACGTCTGTACATAAATTTCAAAAAAAACTGAATGGGTATTAACCCACTCAAAAAACGTAATTTTTTTTAATTTTATGAACGATGTTTAATTTTATAACTACGATGTCATAAGTTTAAAATTAGGGTATCGTAATTTTTTTTTTACTTTTGAACGGATTTTAATTTTATAACTACGGTATCGTAAGTTTATAACTGGAGTATCATAATTTTTTCCTTCGGAATGTTGTAAAGCTGTCTTAATATTTTTTAATAGGTGTTGTATGCATATGGACTAATAAAAGAAATGATGTAACCCAAGTAAGACTTGCTGCATCGAATGCGATTTACGAAGTCTTTTTCTCTTAACTATTAAAAAATTTAATGTAAATATATTTTATTAAAAAAATTATAAAATTCATATGCGTCGGTGCATAAAATCGCAACACCAACTCCATTATCCAAATAAAAATAATGCCAAATTATGTGCAAAATTAAATAAAAAAAAAGGGTCATAACAAAACCTATCTTTTTAAAATGTCACTACTAATCTCTAACTCTTTATTATTGTTATTCTCTAAAGAAGAAAACGAAGTCACAACTCCATGGATCCAATCTAAAAATAATACTAAAATAATATAAAAACTATTTAAGTAGTAATAAGTAACTAATAGAAAAATAGAAGCCAGCTCAGTTCAACGTTGAACCCCAGTAGCCTCTCACGCCAAGAAAACGCCAAAAAACCCCAAAAAAGCAACCCCCCAAACCCCGCCGCCGATCCCGCTCGCCAGCGAAGCCCCATTGTGGAACGTCTCCGACTGGTCGCTGGTCCGGGGATCGTCGTCGACGGCGACGCCGGCGGCGGCGAAGGGTCCTTGTACGGCGGTGGCGGTGGCTGGTTGAGCGATGGTGGTAGCCCCAGTCCGTGCGCCACCGAGATCTGAAACCGCATCCCCTGGAAGCACTGGATCCCGTCGTCGGCGTCCGAGAAGAAGTAGATCACTCCTCCTCCGTCAACGGCGCCTCCAACACCACCGCCGCAGATCCGCCGGCGCCACCGCCGTCGGTGGGAGAGTAGACGAAGGTGTCCTGGCCGTCGTCCTCGTCGGCGCTGCATTTGCGGTACGTCGTCTCGTTCTTCGTCTGGATCACCGTCCCGTTCTCATCGGTGTTAAAAACTGCCACGAATTCGATAAATATCAGCTAAAAATCGGATTTATAAGCGACTAAGTTGGGAGAAAAGAGGAAATGTTGGTACTGAGGAAATCGCCGAGGTAGAATTTCTGGTTTTGGCCCAGGCTGAGTAGTCGGTGGCGGAGGAGTTGGAGGAGGAGTTAAAGAGCCACCCGGCGGCACCGCCGACGGTGTGGTTGGTGTAGCCCGCCGGGGTGTCGGCGGCGGAGGCGCGGGGGCGGCGGCGGAGAAGATCACAGCCAGGGCGAGGGTGGGTACGGTCACCGCGAGGACTAGCGTGCTGTAAGCCATGGATCTCTCTACCTCTCTCTCTTCGCTTCTCTCAGGCTGATGGGTTGGCGAGGAAGTATTGGCCTTTTTCTATACAGTGAGTACGAAGGGAGGCGCTCTCTCGTTTTTTTTTTTATTTTTTTATTGAAGTTCTTGCAGTATTTTTAATGTAGAAAAGAAGTGTTGGCGTTGGCGAACGGCTAAAGTTGGAGACTTTGTCGCTTTTTTCAAAGCCTCCCTGAGGTTTCGTCTAGAACCTTCCGATCGTCTAATCATGGCCGTTGCGGTTGCCAATCACGAAAGACCAAATATAATTCTGTCAAGCTAGTCATCACTGTGCACCCGCGATTAGAGCTGGTAGTGGGCTTTGACTGACTCAAGACCTACCATGGGGCCTAGCCATAGAACAAGCTTAAACTAATTCAGATCATGTTTGAACTTAAAATTAGAGTTTATAAAGATTTCAAATTGGATTCAGATTGTTGCTAGACCCAACTCAGATATGATCTGAACTCTTAAGTCCAAAAAAGGATTTGAAGCAATAGCCTTTAGTTAGACTTAGTTAGGCTTAAAACTAGCTTGAATCTACTACCAAAAATCTTAAGATGTGTTGGATCTCTTAAATTTTATATCAATTTTTTTTATATAAAAATAGCTTTTCATATAGCAAATTTTTTTAGAATGATTGGATGAAATTGTTTTAAATATTGTTTGCTTTTGTGTAAATATTCTAAAGGTAATAGATTACATCTAGTCTATACATTGATTATTTTTGTTTGTCAATCATGTACAGTCTAAATAAAATTGTCCACTATTATGCTGAATTCCTTGACCACAAGGTATTTTCGGACTCATGACGTTCTCATTTTCCCTTATAAACTATTGAACTTTATACTGAAAGACATTAAATTTCTTGTAACCATGACGGTTCATATCTTCATGGTTATGTTGAATGTCACTTGTCTGCTTTTCTTTCTTAATTTGCACAATCTCTCCATATTTTAGCATGCTTAGTGATGCATGGTACAAGAAGAATGATCCAAGGAATTAGACAAAAAAAAAAGAAAAAGAAAATAGAAGAAGATCAATAAACCTCCTTGATGACGCCCGATCACCGAACTTAGATGTAGGGAAGATGTGTCTGCTTGCCGATGGGGTCCTCGCCAAGATGGATGACCTGCAAGAAGTCCCGAGACCGGAGGGAGCTTCGGTAGGGACCCTCGATGCCCAAGTTAGTAATCGAGGTCATAGTCGAAGGGGAGCTTGAAGAGCTCCTTAGAGGTAGAAAAAGGCTCCGAGAGTTAGAGTTTTTTCTGGAGTTATAGTATAGGTGAGCACTTATGTTCACATACCTGGGCTTCGAGTTGACTTATCCTTTTATAGGCGTTTGACATTCGTATGGGGATTTGTCACGTGAAGTTCCGTAAGAGAGGAATGTCTGCGGAACACGTGGAAGTTACGTAAATTTGGACTGGTCGGTATGCTTTGTCCCATCGGAGAGGGGAAGCTGACGGTTGGTGGGCCAGGTCCCATCGGTTGGCAGGACCAGTTGGTAGGTGGGCCTGGTTCCATCGACAGCGTGGTCAGGCAGCAGGTGGGCATGGCTGTGCTGTGTCAGGCTACGCAGATCAGAAAGTTGATGGGCCTGACAACCAGGACCAACTTGGAGAACTCGGGGCCGCCACGGCCGACTGGGAGAGATTGGGACTGCATAGGGTCGACTTGAAGAAGTTGGAGCCGCCACGGCTGATCGGGAGAGATCGGGGCCGCCTCGACCGACTCGGAGAGGTCGAGCTGCAGAGGGCCGCCGGGGCCGCACGAGGCCGACGTGGAGGAATCGGAGCAGACACGGGGCCGACTTGAAGAAGTTGGGGCCGCCTTGGTTGACTTGGAGAGACCGGGACTGCAGAGGGCCAACTTGAAGAAGTCGGGACCGCCTCGGCTGACCGGGAGGTATCGGGGCCGCCACGGCCGACTTGGAGAAGCCGGGGCTGTCACGATCAACTTGAAGAAGTTAGGGCAGACGTGCCTGTGCCACTTGGTCGATTTTGCCATGATTATCCACGTGACTCCATCAGCCACATCAGATGCCCCTCCGCTCCTGAGCGCGAAGGGCCACATGCCTATTGTTCCTTGGGCGAAAGGAGCGCAAAAATTCAAAAATGATTGCCAGTTATGGGGTACCTTTAATAGCGGGGGAGCTAGCGCGCTCTCCCAAGGCAGTGTTACTTCGAAAATCTTCTGCAATCAAGCGAAAAGTGGGGATTGACGTCAGCACCGGGCGTCCCGAGGGGGCACCTCTCGAAGGATGGGAAATGGGCGGGCGCCATCATTGCTTCTCCGCTCTTCATGCATCATCATTGGCCGGGGATCCCGCTCCTCGGGCAAAACCGAGGTAGTGCAACTCGGGCACAGGCGAGATCGCCGACAGCTGGACACCTGGCGCAGTGGTCGTGGGCTACGTGGCGAGATCTCGGGCGAGGCGATTCGAAGCCGAGGTATAAAGCCGTTCCTTATGCTCGGGAGGACCTTTACGCTGTCATTGCTTCCTCTGCAACTTCCTTCCTTGAGCCCTGAGTTTTCTTGCAGCTTGAGACCTTCAACCTTCATCTTTTTCCTAAGCTTCAGGTCAGTTCCCCCTTTTTGCTCTTTCCTCCTTGACTCATGGACCGTCAAGCCATTAGGGAGGGTAAAAGACCTATGGTAGAGTCTCCTTGCTCCTCTAGTGAGGACAATGTCCCCCTAGCTAGCCGAGTGCCCCGGCCGGTGGGTGGAATCACCATTCGCGGCCGGCCGGCGGCGAATGACTAACCATCTGCTCGAGCTTCCCCTGTGAGAGCGATTTCCATATCCTCCAACCATCCGGCGTCTCCTCCGGCAGCCGATCTTGATCCGGCAGGGCCAGGGGGATGGCCTCCATCATGACCCCCGAGGAAGTAGAGGACCTTAGGAATAGGTATAGGGTCCCCAGCTTTATCCGTCTGTCTGCACCAGGACTCGAGGACAGAGTAAACTCCCACCTTCCCGATCAGGTTGCTTTGTATCAGGAGTTCTTTCGGTGCGGACTGTGCCTTCCATTTTATTCTTTTTTCCTGAATATGCTAGATGGATATAGGTTAGTGCCGGTGCAGCTGACTCCGAATTCGATTCGGATCATCTGCGCCTTTGTCGTCCTTAGCTTCTTTCAGGGCTTAGAGGCTAGGCTTTCCCTATTCAGAGCCTTTTACAAACTCTGCCACCATAATGAGGTGGCCTGGTGGGTATTTATTGCCAGGCCGGGTAGGGCCCTTCCTTTGGGTCTCCCGTCCAAGGTTAGGGGATGAAAATCCCGATATCTGTATGCCTATGTAGAGGGGTGAGGACCGAGTGGGGAGAGCCCGACGTCAGCCCTAACAAGAACTCGGCCGTGGGCGAGGACGGGCAGCTTTTCCACCACTTAACATCTTGTGAGATCCCCTCCTATAAGGAGCTACTGTCCGAGGAGAACTTGTATGAGGCCGAACTGGCCCCGGCGGTTGGTGAGCACGAAAACCTGTCCTTCTCGTCCCCGGCCCGGCACTACATTATATACTCCTACTAACGCTTGATTTTGTGCAGCGATGAAAATTTCCGCCGAGAAGCTAGAAGCTGCCATGTGCTAGAAGAGACAAGCGGCCGGCAAGGAAGTGAGGCCGGCCAAGAGGGTGCGAAAGAAGGCCCAGGCCGAGCCGGCATGAATTCCAGAGGCTTCCGCGCCTCGGACGGAAGCGGCTCCTGTGGAGGAGCTGGCTAGAGAGGTGCTGGTGGAGGAAACGGTCCCCGGCCCAGTTGGGGCCAAGACAGTAGAGGGGGGCCAGTTGGCCCTCCTAGCAGTGCCGAGGGGGGAAACCCCGCCGCCACCGAACCGGTCGTGGTGGATTTGGATCCCGAGACAGAAGTCCTCGCTATGGAGCCGGCTGTGGTGGGGCGAGCGATTGATGAAGAGGGCCTCCCGGCTCCTTCTGAGCCAAAGGCGGAAGGGGCTCCCCAAACAGTTGGAGAGGGGGAGGCAACAGGCGGGGCGGCCGACGCCGGGGCGATAATGGCCGGCAAGGATAGGGCCGAGCTGGGGAGCTCCTCTCGGAAATCGATATGCGCCTCAGCCTGGCGGGCGATAGAGAAGGTGCCAAGGCGACCGTAGCGGCCGGCGCCCAGACTCTCTTCCATGGAAGACGCCGGGGAGGCGGTATACCTTCTGTCAAGGGCGCGGTCCTCGCGAATCAATGCGGAGATGGAACAACAATCCATCGCTGGAATCCTCGACATGACTTTCGTGTCGGTGCTCCAGGTAATTTTTCGTCCCTGGTTCTTTCTTGATGCACTTAAATTGACATGTAGCTAACAAACTATTCGGTGCAGATGGCCAACGGGGCCTTCGCCTTCTGCGAGACGGTGGCCTGGTCAGGCAACCTGCTTGCGCGCTCCCAGGAAAGGATCGATAAGCACAAGGGGCAATGCAAGGAGCTGGCCGAGGAGCTCGCTCGGCAGCAGGAGGAAGCAAATGCTCGAGAGGATGATCTGGGCGACAAGCTCCATGAGGCGGAGAGCCGAGTGGAGATTGATCATGATCGAGCCTCCGCGGCCAAAGCCAAGTTGACGTTGGTCTCGGCCATGTTGGAATCGGTCGGGACGAGGATAGAAGAGCTGGTTTGCCAGCTGAAGCATGCGGAGGATCGGGCTGAAGCAGCGACGGATGAGGCCTGTGCCGCCGTGGAGAGGGCCGCCGCGGTTGGGATGGCAGAAGCAGAGTACGAGCAGGCCGAAGTAGCGGACCGAGCCCAAGAAGCCATGACCCGCGCCGAGGAGGCCGAGAGCCGGGCCTGGGAAGCCGAGGCGCAAGCCAGGGAGGCTGAGGCCCGAGCCGATAATGCCGTCGCCAACTTTAAAGCCTCATCAGAGTTTGAGCAAGAAGTAATTGAGGCCATCATCGACACCTACATGAAGGGCTTCGACTAATGCAAGGCAAAGATGTTTGCAGCCTTCAACATCAATAGCTCTGATCTTGAGACGATCCAGCCCGGGGATTTGGATGGCGAGGAATCGAAGGAGGCGGCCGGGGGAGAATCAGGGCATGGTGGGCCCTGAGCTTGAAGCATTTGTATCTTTTCTTCTTTTTTTTTAATCTTCCCTTTTACCTTGTGCTTCTCCTTTCATTTTGTAACCGACTTCGGGTCGGGTTTTGTAACTGTCAAAAGATATCAATGAAAAGAACTTTTTCTTCAAAGTGTTCTTCCTTGTCTTTCTTTTTATAACTGCCTCGCATGTCTATGATGCCGTCATGATCCCGTAGACATAGGCTTGATAATGAATGAGCAGATCCGCCAGGGCTCGCGCCGCCAGTCAGGCTTGTGGTCCACTAGGTCTCTGGCCGGGTAAGCAAGGTAGTTTGCCGCCGGCCGCAAAGGAATCTAGATACCCTTGGACAGCCTTTAGAACCATCTTAGGGACTCGCACGCGAACTTAAGGGACAGCCTGAATGGGTACAAGGCTGCCAGATCCACGAACCGCCTCGGAGGTTTGTGTGCCGGCCCGAGAGGCGACTCGACCGGGTACGAAGTTGTTAGGGACTTGAACCGACTCGGGGGCATCTCCTTGTCGGGCCGAGTGGTGTCCCGTTAGCCGCGATATCGGCGAACTCCTTTTGAACCACCTTGGGGGTTTGTGTGTCGGCCCAAGGGATGACTCGGTCGGGTACGGAGCTGTTAGGAACTTGAACCAACTCGGGGGCATCTCTTTGCCCGGCTGAGTGGTATCCCGTTAGTCGCGATGCCGGCGAGCTCCTTTTGAACTACCTCGGGGATTTGTGTGCTGGTCCGAGGGATGACTCGACTGGGTACGAAGCTGTTAGGGACTTAAATCGACTCGGGGGCATCTCCTTGCCGGACCGAGTGGTGTCCCATTAGCCGCGATGCCGGCGAGCTCCTTTTGAACCATCTCGGGGGTTTGTGTGCCGGTCCGAGGGACGACTCGATCGGGTACGGAGCTGTTAGAAACTTGAACCGACTCGGAGGCATCTTCTTGCCGGGCTGAGTGGTGTCCCATTAGTCACGATGCCAGCGAGCTCCTTTTGAACCACTTCGAGAGTTTGTGTGCCGGCCCGAGGGGCGACTCGATCGGGTACGGAGCTGTTAGGGACTTGAACCGACTCAGGGGCATCTCCTTGCCAAGCCGAGTGGTGTCCCATTAGCCGTGATGTCGGCGAGCTCCTTTTGAACCACCTTGGGGGTTTGTGTGTCGGTCCGAGGGGCGACTCGATCGGGTACGGAGCTGTTAGAGACTTGAACTGACTCGGGGGCATCTCCTTGCCGGGCTGAGTGGTGTCCCGTTAGCCGCGATGCCGGCGAGTTCCTTTTGAACCATGTCGGGGGTTTGTGTGCCGGCTCAAGGGACGACTCGATAGGGTACGGAGCTGTTAGGGACTTGAACCGACTCGGAGGCATCTCCTTGCCGGGCCGAGTGGTGTCCCGTTAGCCGCGATGCCAGCGAGCTCCTTTGAACCACCTCGGGGGTTTGTATGCCGGTCCGAGGGGTGACTCGATCGGGTACGAAGCTGTTAGGGACTTGAACCGACTCTGGGGCATCTCCTTGCCGGGTCGAGTGGTGTCTCGTTAGCCACGATACCGGCGAGCTCCTTTTCAATCACCTCGGGGGTTTGTGTGCCAGCCCGAGGGACGACTCGATCGGGTACGGAGCTGTTAGGGACTTGAACCAACTTGGGGACATCTCCTTGCCAGGCCGAGTGGTGTCCCGTTAGCCGCGATACCGGCGAGCTCCTTTTTTGAGAACCTGTTCTCAAACATAGGGAAGAAATGAGTGCGGTGTTGAAGAGGATCTTTTATTGTCAATCGAGTGGGGGATATACTATTGATAGTATCGACGAAGGTTGTCTGCATTCCAGGTACGCGGGATGGGTCGGCCATTGAGCTTTTCAATTCGGTATGCCCCTTGGTAGAGCGTCTCGGCCACGCGGTAAGGACCTTCCCAATTGGGGGACAATTTGCCCCCCTCCATTGGCTTGGACACCTCGGCTTTCCTGAGAACCAGATCTCTGGGGTGGAATACTTTGGGACGCACCCGGGCATTGTAATACTTGGCCGCCCGCTGGCGGAAGGTTGCCATCCGTAGTCGCGCTCGATCATGCACCTCATCGATAAAGTCAAGGTTAGCTCTTATCAGGGCGGATTTGCCTTCCTCGCTGTAGGACTCCACGCGCGGGCTCAGCAGGCCGATCTCGATGGGGATGACCGCCTCGGACCCAAAGACGAGACTAAAGTGGGTCTGGCCTGTCGTAGCTCTTGGGTTCGTGTGGTACGCCCATAGCACGCTAGGAAGCTCTTCCATCGACCGGCCTTTGGATCCATCTAGCCGAGTTCTGAGTCCCCTGAGAATGGTGCGATTCATGACCTCGGCCTCCCCGTTGGTCTGCGGGTGGCCGACAGAGGTGAATCAGTAGCGGATGCCTAGTTCAGTGTAGAAAGTCTTGAATGTGGCGTTATCGAACTGTCGGCCATTGTCAGTGACGAGAGTGTGAGGCAGACCGAAGCGGTATATGATAGACTTCCAGAAGAAGGCCTTGACCTTGCTCTAGGTGATCTTAGCTAGTGCTTCGACTTTGACCCATTTGGTGAAGTAGTCGATGGCAACAAGCAGAAATCTCCGCTGGCCTGAAGCCAGGGGGAATGGCCCAAGGATGTCCATCCCTCATTGGGCGAAGGGCCATGGGACCGAGAGCGGGCTCAAAGGAGTGGATGGCTGATGCTGGATATACACGTAGCGTTGACAGCTATCGCACTTTTGAACTAGCTTGGCGGCATCCTCTCTCATAGTGAGCCAGAAGTAGCCTTGACGGAGGGCCTTTTGGGCAAGCGACCTACCTTCTAGGTGATTTCCGCAGATGCCTTCATGGATTTCCCTGAGAATGTAGTCGGCGTCGGCAGGTCCTACACATTTGAGCAGAGGGTAGGAGAATGACCTCCTGTATAGATGCCTGTCTAGGAAGGTGAACTTGGAGGCCCTCTATTTGAGCAACCTTGCTTCCTTGCGATCAGTGGGGAGAGTGTCGTCCGTGAGGTAACGGATGTAGGCATCCATCCAAGTCGACTCTTGGGTGAGCGGGAGGACTTCCTCTTGGTCTTTGATGCTGGGTCTCTCCAGGTACTCGATGTAGGTGTCCCTTGTAGTGCCATCAGATAAGGTGGCCAAGCGGGAAAGGGTGTCGGCTTTGCGTTCTCGCTCCGAGGGATGTAGCTGATGCTGAAGTAAGCTAGTTGAGAAACTAAGAGCCGAACCTTGCCCAAGTACCGAGCCATGGTGGGGTCCTGCGCCTCGTACTCTCTGTTGATTTGCCTGGAGACGAGCTGCGAGTCGGTGAAGGCTTTGAGACGCCTTACTCCAAATTCCTGGGCTAGTCTTAACCCTGCCAACAGAGCCTCGTACTCGGCCTGGTTGTCCGTAGCTTTGAACAGGAGCCAAAGGGCATATTCTACCTTTTCTCCCTCCGGGCCTGCGAGGATAAGGCTGGCACCGCTTCCTTGGGAGTTTGAGGCGCTGTCCACATGGAGAATCCAACATTTTCCACCGTCGCCCGGCTCGGCATCCGGTTGCTCTACGGAAACCTCCTCGGCTGACTCCTCTGTCCAGGTGCACTCGACCAGGAAGTCGGCTAGGACCTAGGACTTCAAAGCCGGCCTTGCCTAGAAAGAGAGGTCGAACTCTCTCAATTTGATGGCCCATTTGGCAAGTCGGCCTGAGGTGTCCGGACGAGCTAGAATGGCTCGAAGGGGCTGGTCCATGAGTACGACAATATGGTGAGCCTGGAAGTATGGACGAAGACGCCGAGCGAAGACGATCAGGGCGAAGATGATCTTTTCTGTCTTGGATACTTGACTTTCGCATCATGGAGCACCTTGCTTACATAATAGATAGGCTTTTGGGTCTCGTCGGCGTCGAGACGCACCAAAACGGAGCTGACGGCCTCTGAGGAGGCGGCGAGACAAAGGAAAAGACTCTCCCCGTCCTTCGGCTTCGATAGGAGCGGCAGGGAAGACAGGAATGCTTTTAATCCTTCGAAGGCCTTCTGACAGTCGTCTGTCCACTCGAACCCATTGACCTTGCATAGAGCTTTGAAGAAGGGCAGGCACCTTTTAGCTGACTTGGAAAGGAAACGACTTAGGGCCGCCACCCTCCCTGTGAGCCGCTACACCTCCTTCTTGCTAGTCGGTGGCCTCATGTCGAGAATGGTGCTAATCTTCTCTAGGTTCGCCTCGATCCCTCGCTGGGTCACCATGAAGCCTAAAAACTTGCCCGCCGTGACGCCGAAGGCACACTTCTTTGGGTTCAACTTGACTTGAAAGCGGCGGAGGTTATTGAAAGTCTCCTCCAGATCGAAAATATGGTCAGAGGCACGGGCATTCTTCGTAAGCATATCATCCACGTAAACCTCAATGTTTCAGCCCAGTTGATCTTGGAAGACTTTGTTCATCAACCTTTGATAGGTTGCTCCCGTGTTCTTGAGGCCGAAAGGCATTATCTTGTAACAATAAATGCCTTTCTCGGTCACAAAAGAGGTATGCTCCTCGTCGCCGGGGTCTATCTTTATTTGATTGTACCCAGAGAAAGCATCCATGAAGCTGAGAAGCTCATGGCCGGAGGTCGAGTCCACCAGTTGATCAATCCGGGGTAGGGGGAACCTGTCTTTTAGGCATGCCTTATTGAGATCGGTGAAGTCGATGTAAATTCTCCAGCTCTCATTTGCTTTTCAGACCATGACCACATTGGCTAGCCAGCTAGGGTAATGTGCTTCTCGGATGTGACCGGCACCAAGTAGCTTGTTGACCTCCTCGTCGATGGCTTTTTGCCGCTCGGGAGCGAAGCTTCTCTTCCTTTGGCGAATCGGGCGGTGCTTTGGATCAATGTTGAGTTTATGAGTGATTACCTCTAGGGGGTTGCTGGGCATGTCAGATGCCGACCAAGCGAATATGTCCGAGTTAGCCCGCAGGAAGGTCAGAAGGTGATCACGGTCCTCTGGAGGAAGAAGTCCGCCTATGCGCACCGTCTTTGCCGGGTCGTCCCCAAGTGGAAAAGTCAAGAGCCGCTCGTCTGGCTCTCCTCCCTTGCCGGACTCCCTGGGGTCGGGCGCCTCTGGAGCCGACTCGACTTCCTGGGGGCTCGAGGCTGCATGGTAGTAGGGCAGGACCTGCACGAGCAGTCGCCTGGTAGAGATGACCGCATTCAGAAGATTGAGGCCTGGTCGCCCGAGGATGGCATTGTACGCCAAGGGGACTTGCACGATTAGGAACTTCATGATAACCGTGCTTTGGCATGACGGCATTTCGGCCGTCACCGGTAAGGAGATTTCACCTTCGACCCTCACCGAGTCTTTCGTGAATCCAACTAGAGGGGCCGCTACAGGCTGGAGAGAACCAACAGACAAGCTCATCCTAACAAATGTATCATAAGTAAGGATGTCAGCTGAGCTGCCACTATCAACTAGGATCCTCTTTACAGGGTACTTGGCGATCGTCATCGAGACGACAACGCCTTCATTGTTTATATTCTCTGCTACTGTTGACCCCTCCCCTCCGGGAATTACATTATCCAACGCTTCTCCCCCCTTTGGCCGCTTGGAGGAAGAGGCTGCCCCCCAAGACACCATTCCTACCGTTCGCTCCGTCAGGGTGTTGTCGATAGCAGCCTGAGCAGGCGGAGGTCCCATGAGAGCCGGCACCAGCGGGGGCGCCTTCTGGACATACTTTCTGAGGTAGCCTTGCTGGATGAGCTCCTCGATGGCGTGCTTCAAGCTGTAGCAATTGTTGTTATCGTGGCCGTAGTCCCGGCGGAAGCGACAGTAGCGGCTTTTGTCACGGGGGAGGCCCTTCTTCATAGGAGGAGGTCGCTGGAGGTAGGGTTCACCCTCAATCTCCATGAGGATATGAGAGCGAGGGGCAAGGAGAGGCGTGAGCTCGCTTTCTAGAGGGGCGAGACTTCGACGCATGTTGTCTGATCGGCGAGGTGGCTCAGGCCTCCGGAGGCGAGAGGGTCCGCTTGGCTCGGGACGGGCAGACTTTCGGCTGGATCCTCTCGCAGACTCCCGGCGGGTGAGGTCGGCCTCATCCGCGTAGATGTATTTTTGTGCCCGAGGAGGAGGTCGGAGTAGGAGCTGGGAGGCTTCTTGTTTAAGAAGAAGGTGAAGTGGAAAGGGAGGAGTACCCGCTTCAACGCCAACATCGCCACCGCATCGTCCAGATGGTAAACTTTAAGCGCGGCAGTCTTGAATCGGGCTACGAAATCCCAGAGTGACTCTCCTTCCTTTTGGCGCACGAAGAAGAGGTTGTCTGCCACCCGGGATCCTTCAGCAAGCGTCGAAGTGCGCCAAAAATACCCTTTCCAGCTTTCGAAAGGAATCGATGCTGTGAGAGGACAGACAGGAGTGCCAGGCGCGGGCGGCTTTTCGCAGGGTGGCGGGGAAAGCCTTGCATAAGAGGGCGTCCGTAGCCCCCTGGATATGCATGAGTGCTTTATAGCTTTCGAGATGGTCAAGGGATCTGTCGTACCGTCGTATGGATCCAGTTGAGGAAGGCAGAATCTGGAGGGTACGGGTTCCTCCAATATTCGATAGGTGTAGGAAGGACGGGTGTCGTATTCCTCTTCCGGCTGGTTGTTGATTTTTTTGGTGAGTTCATTTAGCCGTCGGTGGTACTCGTCCAGACGCTCCTCCGCCTGGCGGCTGATTGCTGGCACCCTCCTGAATGGCTCGGAGGATGATGAAGAATAGGATGGGAAAGAATGCGGGAGGTGAGACCTCCGTTTTGGTTCTTCTGGTCACCGAGGCTCCAGGGAGAACTTGCTCGGGTCACGGTCAGGAGAACATGGCCTCTTAAGGGGCTCCCGACGATGTCTTCCGGGAGAGACTCGACGATGGCCAGCCTCTCGCTGGGGGGATTTCCCCCTCGTAGACTGCTGGCTAACGGGCGGTGGAGTAGTTTGGTGTTGGGTGGCCACAGACTGTTGCTCCTGGAGTCCGTGAACCATAACAGTGAGGCCTTGGACTTGTTGAGCAAGTGCTGCCAGCTGATCAGCTGGAGCAACTGCATCTGGTGGTGGGCGAGCGGCTAGAGAGCCGGCAGTAGGAAGGTTGACTTCCTGCTGCCTAGCTGATGGGGGATGCCCCCCAGGGTAACTGGAGGAGGCGTCTTGAGCCCGTGTCACCACCATTGCTCAATGGACCGAGGGGGGAATGTTCGTAGGTGGATGCTATAGGGTTCATCTTCCTCCCCCCTTCCTGGCGCGCCAATTTAATAACGCCCGATCACCGAACTTAGATGTAGGGAAGATGTGTTTGCTTTCCGATGGGGTCCTCGCCAAGATGGATGACCTGCAAGAAGTCCCGAGACCGGAGGGAGCTCCGGTAGGGACCCTCCGACGTCCAAGTTAGTAATCGAGGTCACAGCCGAAGGGGAGCTCGAGAGAGCTCCCTTGAGGCAGAAAAATGCTCCGAGAGTTGGAGTTTTTTTTGGAGTTATAGTGTAGGTGAGCACTTGTGTTCACATACCTGGGCTTCGAGTTGACTTACCTTTTATAGGCATTTGACATTCGTATGGGGATTTGCCATGTGAAGTTCCGTGAGAGAGGAATGTTTGTGGAACACGTGGAAGTTACGTGAATTTGGGCTGGTCGGTATGCTTTGTCCCATCGGAGAGGGGGAGCTGGCGGTTGGTGGGCCAGGTCCCATCGGTCGGTGGGGCTAGTTGGTAGGTGGGCCTGGTCCCATCGATGGCGTGGCCAGGCGGCAGGTGGGCCTGGCTGTGTCAGGCTGCGCAGGTCAGAAAGTTGGTGGGCTTGATGGCCGGGACCGACTTGGAGAAGTCGGGGCCGCTATGACCGACTGGAGAGACTGGGACCGAGAGGGTCGACTTGAAGAAGTCGGGGCTGCCACGGCTGACTGGGAGAGATCGGGGCTGCCTCGGCCGACTCGGAGAGGCCGGGGCTGCAGAGGGCCGCTGGGGCCGCACGAGGCCGATGTGGAGGAATCAGAGCAGACATTGGGCCGACTTGAAGAAGTCAGGGCCGCCTTAGCTGACTTGGAGAGGCCGGGACCGCAAAGGGCCGACTTGAAAAAGTCGGGGCCGCCTCGGCTGACCGGGAGATATTCGGGCCGCCATGGCCAACTTAAAGAAGTCGGGGCAGACATGCCCGTGCCACTTGGTCGATTTTGCCTTGATTATCCACGTGGCTCCATCAGCCACATAACTCCTAGCAATCAATTATCTTTGAATCAAATGATGTCATACAATTATGAGGCATAAATATCCATGAAATTATGTAGAAATGTTGCATTCTGTGGATCGATGGATGATTATGAGATTTCTGCTGATAATTTCTAAAAAGGTACAGCACTTATCCTGTCTCAATTCTTGTCTCAATTCTTTGAATAAAAAAACTTCCCACATAGAAACACTTGTTTGGGTAAGAAATAACACTCTGGTTGACATTCATTTGATTTATTATTAGTCAAGTACATAATTTTTTTGTGATGTCCTGCCACTTAACCGTCTTAGCAGACTTGGCTAGGCAATTTGTAGCAGTACATCTAGCCTTGCTAAAATGTTGATAAGAATATCTAGCAAAATGGATAGTTTACTGTACTTTCCAGAAATAGATTTACTTGTACATAATGTTGCCAAAATTGCTATAGAATTAAGAAAGAATAGGCATTCCAATGGTCCTCCAGTACGAAACTAATTCAGTTTGAGGCATCCCATCGTTTTAATCCCAAAACAACAATCCTTTTTATTACTAACTATAGGCTTTTTAGGCATAATATCGTTTCCTGTTAATGGTGGTATGCGCTCAATTTTTGTTTTATAGGTATACACCCTTTTCTATGAAATTCATATGACCATTCTAGATGTACGTTTGAAAGACAAAGATTAAAGAAGCTCATCTTTTAAAAAGAGTATATTTAGTTGAGCATGAGCGCAAATAGTACCAGAGCATACCCCAACTCTAGAAATTAAAACATAGTTATGGTGGTCTAAAAGTTAGAATGACTTGATAATTAAAACAGAGGCAAGGCAGTTTACAGTTCTTGTCATTTAAAAATTCAACATGTGAACTTACTGATCATACAATTAGAAGCAGCACACCATGAGGTAATAATCTCCATGTATACCATCTGTCCTCTGTAGAAAATTGCGCACACCTAATCTCTCAGCTATGCTCTATTGCACGTAAATCTCATTCAAGGTGCATGGGGAATGTAAATGCAAATGAAAGGAGCGCAGCAGAAGCAGCAGTAAAAAATAAATTAGGGACACTTGCAACACACATGCATGCAAACATGATATGGAATTGGCATTCCAGTTGTTTTATCTATTTACCTTCTTCTCACACCAAGGGCCTTTTCTTCTTGCCATGTTTCAAGGCAGCAAACGAGTGTTGTGGCTTGAATTGAAAGTGGTGATCCTTGCAGTAGTTGTGCTGCTGATCATCCCATACCGTGTTGCCCCACCATCTTGTCTCTCCACTGACAAGGACCACTTGATGAGAAGCATGCGCAGATGAGGGAGAGGAGGAGGTTGTGGCTGTGTTTGTTTGGTCTCCTTGTTGGTCAGATGGTGGCTCTCCAAGGAAAGGCAGCCTGTGGAGCCCCGGGCATCCCCGGACTTGAAGCACCTCCCATGATGGTAACCGAATTTGCTGGTTCTCATGGAGATGCAGGAGAAGTGGTAGATCCAACAAATGGATGGTTTGGAGTGATTGGAGCTTGATTCTTGGTGAGTCTATTTCTGTTGAGTAGAATACTGTCTTAAGATTGCTGCAAAATTTGATTCTCAACGTTTGTAAGCTGTGGAGATGCAGGTTACAGGGAGAGACTTTCTCAAGTCTTGGGCAATGCTCCAGGTGCACATATTTTAGATTGGTGAAGCTGTGATCTGCATAATTATATGATGATGGTGTCCTGCATACCATGGTCAATTTTTGAAGATCAGAGATCCACAAATTCTCCAAACGAGTGTTTGCAACCTCGTGAAGCTAGAGGTAAAGATGTTCTGCATGTTATGGCATCGCTTGAGCTGGCATTCTTTTAGCCTTGGCTTGAAGGCATTCATAACTGTTAGGGTGTCATTGAACCTGTTGTCTTGCATGGATAGAGATTCCACACAATCGAGGAGACCTCTGAGGCCTTCTGGTAATCGGTCGACACCTGCAATTTCCAAATGCTTATCAAGGCAGCAGAATGGGTGATGCTCTGCCTTGAGTTTGGAGCATACATCCTTGTAAATGACCGAATCCTTTGGGGTGAGTGGTCCTGTAATAACTGTTGCTGATACTTGTTTTTTGCTATTGATTCTAGTTTGGTTGCTTATACTTTTGCATCTTGTTTCACACCAGGAGAGGCACAAACATAAAATCGTTCTAGACACTTGCCTTTCTGCATTAGTTTCTTTGAAACAGAAGGGTCGATGTTGTAGAAGAACCTGAAATCATTGCAATATATGCAGAGCTCTATATCTGCCATATGTTGGAATTCAAAAAAAAAAAAAATTATCATATATGTGTAGCGAAAGCATGCGGATCATTTAACATGCATAAAATTAATTTTATTATATCAAAAGAAAAAATTATCATATAATTTTTTTAAACATAAAACATACCGATATGTTGAAGTCTCGAAGGAGCATAAGCGCTCTGCCACCAGATTCAAAGCTATAGAGGAAGAATCCCACGGTAGAGTTTATGGGCCAAGATACTTCACAAAATACCTGCAAAATAAAATGAAACCAAAGCCTTCCTTACCTTTCTCAGAATCGATATCGAATTATGAGAGTGGGCTCATTTTTGTTTTTTCTCTATTTCTCACAAAAGAGTTGGCACATATAAGGAAGAAAAGGATGAGAGAAACTTTTCTTTCATTTTGTTACATTCTCTGAAAGTCCACCTTATGTTCTATTTATAGGCTTTAGGTGAATTAAAAAGAATCTATTTTAAATTTTAATTTAGATAATATTTATCTGTTACAACCTATTTTGACCGCATAAGAATAATTTCTACGCATATATGTCAACACCTTGATCATATCAAGAAAAGAAAAAAGTTATTTTCTTATTTGTAATTAATTTACAAATAATATTAAATTAAATATAGTAATATCTAAAATATCAAATCTTATTTAATAATTTTAGATATTATTATTTTTAAATATCTAATAAATCAAAATTATTATTTATTTTTAATATTTTTAATATCACATTATCAAAAATATCAAAAATTAAAATTTCTCTTTCTTTATTAACTCATAATATGCACCACATACAATAGCAAAATTTCTCTGTGTGATGTTCAACAATAACATTTATGTGCAACCATTTATATCAATTATTATATGAACAATGTATCTAAACATATTTTTATTTTGTCCAATAACTAATTTATTATACCAAAATAAATGTAAAAAAAATAGTCAATTAAATTGATTATTTATCTTCATAATAAACTTTTATTATAAAGTTTCAATAAATATTTTATTAAAAAAAATAAATAATTAATCATATTAATTATTTAATTCAAGTGTATTCGATGCAATTAACTTAAGACGGTATGGGACCATGGACCCATAATTTCAAGCTTCAATAAACTTGAATAAAATCAATTAAAACTCTTTAATTATTTATTCAGTTTATTAATCTTGAAGTTATTCCACTAAAAACTCGAGACTGCACTCTTTGAAAATCACATATTAATTTTACTCAAAAACTTGAGTCATCCACTAATATAATCATTACATGTAATTCAATCCTCATAATTAGTTCTTAATTAGAGCTAGATGAAATAACCGTTGTACCCCTCTAATTATCTCTTGTTCCTTAAGTACCATTGATTCACTAGTTAAATAGTTAATTTATAACCAGATCATAAATTGCATGTATAACTATTTAGCTACATAATCAATGCTTAAGAGAACTAATTTTAAGCTTCTTTTCTAAAGCTAGGATTCCATATCTTTAAATCATATTTTCAGCCTAATGTGTTATTGAATCTTCAAGAAGTAAGTATTGGGCCCAACATCAAATGGGCTTTAACAAACAAATCAAAAGATCCAATAGCACAATCAAGGAGTCTGTGATTAAGTCAGGATTAAGGTTGATTTACATATGATCATCTTGTGACATAAATTGAATTCTTTATAACGGTCTTAAATAAAGATTCAAATTATATCGGTCCAAGTCCTATATAATCTTATTATATATAATACCTCTACTAAGTGTCTCTACACAATAATCCGGATAAGATTGTCACATTCATAATGTTCATAGACCGTATTAGTGATTAGCGATAGAAGATCCGTACTTCTATTAATTACGAATATGTTTACATATATTAGCTGTAATTTTAATCCTCTTGTATACATTATACTAAAATTATAGCCTCATAATATATTTTGAATTTTTATATAAACATTCATCTTTCATATAAACGAGGAAAATTGAAGAAAAATGTTTCTTTTATTAATTTAGAAAACTAAAAGTATAAATACATCGGCATTATTCCTAACATCATCTTCACTTGGAATGATGAAACTGCTATCATCAAGGCTGCCATCATCTGCGCAGCTACATTGATCTAAGGTGAAATCTTGTGGGAGCTACTATATTCGGCTCCAAGGGAATCTTCTTATGCATTGAAGTGCTATTAGAACCAATGGCTTTAACCGAGGCAGCCTCAAAATTTCAGATGAGAATTCTTTGATCATGGTTTTTGAAAGATCGAGAGTCTCGAGATCTTCAAGATCATGCAAATTTATGGTCTTTAATTCCTGGCAAGATTTTAGGGAGAATTGAATGACTGGTGACTGGGAGAGGGAGAAGGATCTAAGGTTAGCACTGCCAGCCAAGTTTATCTCTTTCAGGGCTTGGCAATCATTCAGGTGGACCTCCTCAAGGCATGTTGCTTTCAAGAGTTTCTCTGGTAATGATGTCAGGCAATTGTTACCAGAGAGTGAGAAGATCTTAAGATTGCCAAAGTTGTTTGCACTTATTTCCTTCAAGGTCCTGCAATGTCGAATATGGATCTCCCAAAGGCCTTTATCTTTGGAGAATGATTCTGGCAACATCATTAGGCAATTGTTATTGGAAAGTGAGAAGATCTTAAGCTTGTCATTGCCAACTGCTCTTATATCTTTGAGGGCATGACAGTCCTGAAAGTGCAGCTCCTCAAGTTTTTCTACTTTGCAGAGTGACTCTGGCAGTGATGTCAAAGAATGATTATTGGAGAGATCAAGAACTCGAAGCCACTTCATGTTGTTGAAAGTAGCTTCTGCAAGCCCTGCATGGAACATATCCTGGCGCGGGGAACGGAGCCGCATGGGACCTAGCTAGGGTCAGCAATAGCCCTTCTTCTTTTTTTTTTTGTACCAAAAAAAAAAAAAAGTAGCTTATGCAAGAGCTGTGATTTGAGTTCCAGTGAGATGGAACACCCGAAGGTTTTTTGCTTCTTCGAAAGAGGGTGATGGATCTGACAGAGAAGTGCAGCCACCAAGAAGGATCTCTTCAAGACCTGGCATGTTGGAGAGCAGGTCAGGTGACAGAGATTTCAACTTTGGACAGGAGAGGTCGAGAAACCAGAGGTTTTCCTTGCGCATGCCTACTTGTTTGGGTATGTCGACTAGCAGAGTGCCATTCAAATCAAGCACCTCTAGCTTTTCCATAGCTTGTAGGGGAGATGGTGAAGGAGGAGCTGAGGAGGAGGATGGGGAAGGTGTCAGAGTAATGAGGTCATGGCAGCCCTTCAACGACAACAATCAAAGAATGGTGAGATGAGACAGCGAAGAGGGCAGGGATGTTAAGGGGGTGTAGGAAAGATCAAGAACACCGAGGTGGGGCACATACTGGAAGAGATCATCGAGGAGCTCAATTACATGGGAATTGCCTCTAAAGATTAAGAGTGGTGAGACTTTGAGGCTCATCTGTCAGTGGCATTTTCCTTAGCCATCTGCGTTGGATATTCATGAAGGTGTAATCCCCCATGTTTAAAAGGAAATAATTGGCTAGCGTGCCGTGCACGCCAGCGCAACCGTGCTGCTGCAGAGCAGCGCAAATCGCACTGCTGCGGAGCAGCATGGCATTGCAACCATACCCGCGTGCAACATGCGGACGGTGCCAGGCCGCTCTGAGCTTAAGAAGAGACTGCACCGGCCCCTCTCCATCCTAACCTCGTTGCCGTGCCATCCGATCACCGGTAAGCCCCCCTCCCTCCGTTGCCTCATCGAGAGAGAATGAGAGAGATAGAGAGAGAGACAGAGGATGGGAAGGGTGCGGGTGACCCTCAGCTGATCCATGGCTGGGCGCTGCATGACTGTGCCTAGGCTGTGCGGCCTTGCTGGACAACCACTCCGACGGAGGGAGTGGCCGAGGAATTGAGGAGAGGGCCACCAGTCAGCCCTTCTCTGCACGGGAGCCAAGTCGGTTCTCGTTTGTTGGTTCAGACCCGGCGGTGTGTCCGCTGGTTCGCCGGGCCCGAGCCTCGGGCTGCAGCCCCATCGGCACCGAGGAGGCATCCGATGGGATCTGGCCGGCCTCCCTGGCCGGCTGTTCCGCTGCTACAGTGGCGGTGGCAGGAGAAGAAAAGGAAAGAAAGAAAGAAGAAGAAGAGGAAGCGAGGGGGAGGGGGAGGAAGGAAAGGCCGCCATCGGTGGCCAATCGTCGACGACCGGGCTTCAGCGGGGCGAAGCCGGCGGCAGCCATAAGCCGCCAACCAATCCCTATGTTTCCCCTGGTTCATCCGAACCAGGGGAGAAATGAGAGAACATGGATGAACCGGGGGAGAAATGAGAGAACATAGAGAGAGGGAAGAAAGGGGGGGCTGGGCCCGGGTTCGGCCCAGCCCAGTTAGCCCTTTTGGGATGATTTTTGGGCTCCAAATTGGTTCAGGCCCAATAAAAGGAGGATACGGCTTGGATCAGTGTTGATCCTAGTTTCTTGGGTTATTTTTATTCCCTGTTTGGGCTTATATTGGGAGATATTCAAGCCCCAAGTTGGTCCCAGGATTAAACTGGGTAGAGTTTAGAAGTCATTTTCATATACTGATTCTGGAGACTAAAAAATTGAGAAATTGATGCTATAGGTACCCAGGTACCTAAATAGCCGAATTACATTTTTGGATTAGCGCCAGGAGGTAAGTAAGTCATTTATCATGATTTTACGAGTAAGTAAGCCATTTATCATAATTTTTATAAATTATTAAAATATAAAAATTATGTATTTAACTGCTATACTAATACATATTGCATTATTTAGAAAATAGAAAATAGATTTGGTACTCTTATTTGCAAGCGAGCATTTACTATGATCGTTTTATAATTATTATATTTTACAAATAATTTGGTACCTATGCGGACAATTGATCAATTGACATTTGAAATTGTAAAAAGTTTTAGAAATATACACGTGTATTTGACATGTTTAAACCACTATAATTGTGAAAAGTATATGAATTGCATTTTTGCAACAATACCTACTATTTTGCAAATGTGACATAAAAATGATACTTTGTGTATACGATAATATGTTTCGCCATAGTCCACTATGATATAATATGATATGATATGATGTGATATGTTGCATGACACACATGACTCCGGAACCCAACTCCATAGGGGGTATATGAAGAACACATGCCCATGGGGTGTGCTGTGACAGAATATGGCATATTATGCAACATGGCTCCGAGACCCACCTCCATAGGAGGAATATATGGAGGATACACACTCCTAAGGTGTACTGTGACAGGATATGATGTGTGTTCATGATGCTGGTTTCAAGACTCTGACTCCTAGGGGATATTTATGGAGGTTACATCCGAGGGGGTGTTCTATTTATGTGGACATAGTGTGTGGCCGTGGGCCATTGGTATAAAATAAATTTTTACATGCTATTTGCAGTGGCACAGTGGTTTTGTTATAAAATTATATATTCTTGAAATGCTATATAGCATTCGCTTCCAAAATTATTTTGAGCATATGAAATGCATGTTTTGATAGCATGGTAAAATGTATTTGAAATTTGGAAGGTTGACATATGTTTATTATGGAAAATTTGATTTGATAAAAGCTTAAAAGATTATATTATATTATAATCGGCTTACTTATTGAGTGTGAGATCATTTAAATCTCATAATGTTTTTTAGAGCCACAGAACTGAAGATGGGGATATGGGGTAGTTGGAGTAGCTAACATAGTAACTTAGATCCAGCACTTTGTTGTAACCCCATTGATTTATGTATTTTGGTATGTAGCCTAAAACATATGATTATGGTTTGTATTAAGAATGCTTTGAATTTGGATGATATATAGTTATTACCCCTCCTTGTATTAAGTGCTATATTTCAGGATGCCTTGCATGCCAGGCATACGGCGGGTTGCCACCCCTAGATCCAATATTGGGTCTAGGACGTGACAGCTTATGTAGTACCAGAGCCTAGGTTTGACCTTAGGGACAAACACATGATGACACTAGGCATAACATTAAGATAGCTTTGGGAGGGTGATAACTCTATTAGAATTTCAAGTGATATGTTTTGAAAGCCTAAAATTTAGTGGTTTATAAAGATGTTGACTGGAACCTAACCCTGGTAGGAGTTAAGAATGCCACATAGCACTAGGAGTCTGCGGCCTATTGGGAACTCTCAGGCTGGTGACTCTGGCCAGCAGGGAGGCTAGCAAGCTTTTGGAGGCTCTGGTTCCATTAATCTGGCTGGCAATGATCAACCACAAATTCAGGCCTAGATGCTTCAGGCTCTCGCGGGAATGTCGCAGGCTATACAAGCCATGCATAATGGATTCAGCAAATCAGCCTGCTCGGCCTGCCTCTCCCGTTCCGCAGACTCAGTCGGCTCCTACCTTGCAGACTGAGCCTGCTCTTCCTACGTAGCCCAAGCAGCCTGCTCAGTCGACTCCATCTCAGCCCTGGCAAGGAGGAGGTCGAAGCTTTGCTGAGTTCAAGAGCTTGGCCCCTACTCCCTTCACTGGATCCACTAACAATGCCGATGCTGAAAAATGGATGAGGGAGATGGAGAAAGCCTATGCAGCCCATGGTAGCCAGGAGGAGGAGCGAATTAGATTCGCTACCTACCTCCTTCAGGGGGAGGCATATGGCTACTTATGGAGCAGCAAGTGGACGGACGGGCTATTTCCTGGGGAGAGTTTAAGGAGGTCTTTTATGACAAATACTTCCCCAATAGTATGCAGAGACAGATGTAGTCTGAGTTTGTCAAACTGGAGCAAAGAAATCTCTCCTGGTGCAGTATGAAGCCGAGTTCACCCAGTTGGCCCGGTTTGCTCCAGACATAGTAACCACTGAGAGAGCCAAGATCATCAAATTCACTAAGGGACTGAGGCTCAGACTGATGCAAGCAGTCAATGCTTTTAAGCTCTCCATATTCAGTGCTGTGGTGAACAAGGCCCTGGTGATTGAGAGAGATATGGGTGTAGTCCAAAAGCAGTGGGAGCAGCAACATAGGAGGAAGAGGTCTTCTTCTGGTCAGTTTTCAGGGGAGGCCAAGAAGAAAGGTCCTTATCAGGCCCCCTCAAGATCGAAGGTAAGGAAACTCGTTGCCCTCACTGCGGAAACTCTCACTCGGGCAGGTGGTGCCGCGGGACGATTTGTGCCTGCTTCATATGTGGGCAGGTGGGTCACAAGATGACCATCTATCTCCTTCGGAAGGATCAGCAGCCTCCTTCGGATCAGGGTAGAAAAGCCAGTAGTAGCAGCCTAGGACCCAGGGAAGGGTCTTTACTCTCATACAGCAGGATGTTGCCGCTTCTAACTCTGTAGTGACAGGTATTCCTATTACTTAAATACTCCTTTAAGATTAACCTCACGCCTAGGCATCGCATGGGAGAGCCTAGGCACGAAGGCCTGCGGCAGGAGGCAGCAGACGGGATGGCTCGACGAGTGGGCTATCCAACCGAGGAGGCATCAAGGGGTGCGCGTGGCAGGTGGCCGCATTAGGACTCGGGAGGCTTTGGCCAGGAGGGCCAAGGCGTGCGATGACGAGGTGCATCAGGAGGATACTTTGCGCGGCGGCATGGTGGTCGATGAGGGCATCGATATTTCAGCGGGGGGAGGATTGTTGGCTATGCAGCGCGCGGTGAGGTTGCGCGCATGCCAAGCCCTGCACATGGGTAGTGTTCTGTCTGCAAGGCTGCTCATTTCTACAGAACCCCTGGGGTGGCACAGTGCAGGATGCTGCGCAAATATGGTGAGAGGAGGCCTTGGCCGCTCGGAGCGTGGCTGGAGCACGCAATGGCCGGGCCACTCTAGGGATGGAGCACTGCCATTAGGCATGCGGATAGGCCTTGGGCACATTGCCCAGGCCCTTGGATGCGCGATCGGGATCAGGGCTTCGATCGATCACAATCGTCGGATCGTCACCGATCGGACCGATCGCAACGGCACGAGATCGGTTGTCGCCGATCGGGATCAGTGCTTGGATCGATCGCAACCATAGGATCGTCACCGATCGGATCGATCGCAACAGCCCGAGATCGGTCATCCCCGATCGGGATCAGGGCTTGGATCGATCGCAACCGTCGGATCATCGCCGATCGGATCGATCGTGACGGTCCGAGATCGATCGTCGCCGATCGGGATCACAGCTTCGTTCGATCGCAATCATCGGATCGTCGACGATCGAATCAATCGCAATGGTCGGAGATCGATCATCGTCGATCGGGATCAGGGCTTGGATCGATCGCAACCGTCGGATCGTCGCCGATCGGATCAATAGAGACGGTCCGAGATCGATCATCGCCGATCGGGATTACAGCTTGGATCGATTGCAACCATCGGATCGTCGCCAATCGGACTAATCACAACAGTCCGAGATCAGTCGTCGCCAATCGAGATTAGGGCTTCGATCGATCGCAACCATCGGATCGTCGCCGATCGGACCGATCGCAATGGCACGAGATCGGTCGTCGCCGATCGGGATCAGTGCTTGGATCGATCGCAACCGTTGGATCATCGCCGATCGAACCGATCGCAACGGCCCAAGATCGGTCGTCGTCGATCGGGATCAATGCTTGGATCGATCGCAACCATCGGATCATCGCCGATCGGACTGATCGCAACGGCCCAAGATCGGTCATCCCCGATCGGGATTAGGGCTTGGACGATCGCAATCATCGGATCGTCGCCGATCGGATTGATCGCGAAGGTCGAAGATCGATCATCGCCGATCGGGATCACGGCTTGGATCGATTGCAATGATTTTAAGGAAAAATAATTTTTATCAAATATAATTATCAAATAAAAATATTGCGACGCAAATCAGTGCATCGCAAATATTTTAAAAAAATAAATTATGTTCAATAGCGACGCATTAGTGACGCAATAAACCAAAAAATTTAAAAAAATTAAATTTAATTTTGTGACGCATATTTTGTGTCGTAATATTTTTTTAAAAAAATTATAAAATAATTTAAAATAAAACATTGTGATGCAACCATATGCGTCGCAATGATTTTAAAAAAAGTAATTTTTATCAAATATAATTATCAAATAGAAATATTGCGACGCAAATATGTGCGTCACAAATATTTTTAAAAAAATTAAATTATGTTAGATAGTGACGCATTAGCGAAGCAATAAACCAAAAAAATAAAAAAAAAATTTAATTTCGCAACACATCTATTGCATCGCTATATTTTTTTTCAAAAATAATATTATAAAAAAATTGAAAATAAAACATTGCGACGCAACCATATGCGTCGCAATTATTTTAAGAAAAAATAATTTTTATCAAATATAATTATGAAATAAAAATATTGCGACGCAAATCATTGCATCGCAAAGTTTTAAAAAAATTAAATTACGTTATATAGCGACGCATTAGAGACGCAATAAACAAAAAATTAAAAAAAATAATTATTAACTTTGCGACGCATCTATTGCATCGCAAAGTTTTGTAAAAAAAAATAATTGTTATATAAAATTTAAAAATAAAACATTGCGACGCAACCATATGCGTCGCAATTATTTTTAGAAAAAATAATTTTTATCAAATATAATTATCAAATAAATAAATTGCGACGCATTAGCGACGCATTTTTCCTGAAAATAAAAAAAAATTTCCGCCGATCATTGCCGCCAAATTAGCGACTCATTAGCGATATAATTTTTTGCGTCGCTAAGTTTCCTAGAAAATAATAAAAAAAGATAAATTAGCGATATATTAGCGATGCATAATTGCATCGCTAATTTATAATAATTTTTTTAAAAAATAGCGAGGGTTTAGCGATGCAAAATTACGTCGCTAAACCCTAGTATATATTCTGAGTCGCGCCCGGCCCCCCCCGGCCTCTTCTTCTTCCTCTTCTAACCCTAATCCGCCGTCCCCGTCCTTCGCCTCCCCCCGCCCTCTCCCCCGGCGTTAGGAGCCACCGGCGAGGTAAGCCCCCCTCCCCCACCCCCCCGCCCTCCCGTTTCCTTGAGGCCACAGCCATGGCGGTGGCTGTGGCCGTCGGCTCAGGCCACGGCCGGCCGTGGCCGTAGACGATGGCCACGGTCGTTGCCGTGGCCGACGGTGGCCTGGCCATGGTGGCTAGGCCACCGTTTAACAAAAAATTTCTTGTAGTGGTGGGGTTTTTCCCCCACCCCTGAGGCGCCGGCCACGATCGTGGCCATCGCCGGAGACATGGCCACGACGCTGCCATGGCCGGCGGTTGCCTGGCCACGGTGGCCAGGCCACCGGTTAAAAAAAAATTGGGGTGGGTTTCCCCCCACCCCTGAGGCGGCGGCCGTGGCCGTCGTCTCAGGCCACGGCCGCGGCTGTCGCCGGAGACGACGGCCACGGCCACTGCCATGGCCGGCGGTGGCCTGGCCACGGTGGCCAGGCCACCGGTTAAAAAAAAAAAAATTTAGGGTGGGGTTTTTCCCCCACCCCTGAGGCGGTGGCCTGAGGCGGCGGCTGTCGCCAGAGACACGGCCACGGCCGCTGCCGTGGCCGGCAGTGGCCTGGCCACGGTGGCCAGGCCACCAGTTAAAAAAATATTGGGTTGGGGTTTTTCCCCCACCCCTGAGGCACCGGCGGTGGCCTGTTAAAAAAAAAATTATTGGGGTGGGGTTTTTTCCCAACCCCTGAGGCGCCGGCCACGGCGGCCACCATTTAAAAAAAATTGAAAATGGGGTGGAGTTTTTCTCCCACCCTTGAGGCGCCGGCCACGTTGGCGGCCATGGCCGGCGGTGGCCTAGCCACGGTGGCCAGGCCACCGTTTAAAAAAAAATAGTAATTACATAATAATGGTTTTGCATTCATGTTTTAAACCATTAGATGTAGAATTTGAATTAAAATGTTCAACTTATGCATCTAGTTGAAAAAATTGATGTTATTAATTTAAACAATCCATTTTTTGATCACTTAATGCGGTTAAAAGTATCTAAATCTTATAATTTTTTTATGTATAAATGTTTAGAAATAGTAACATCATATTCAATGATTTATATTACTAATGATCATCATTATTTAATTAAAAAAATATTATTATGTTTATGTTTCATATCCAATAACATGTTTTAGACTACTATTGTCACTCTTAGTTAAGGGTTAAAAAAGATCTAATTCTATTATTATGGTTTCTTTAAAGCTGTTTACGCAATAATATATGTGCATTTGTAGTTATTTACAATTGTTATGACTTGATTATTTACATTCTGCTTCAAATTGAATGATGCATTAAATTATGTAATGTTAAATGAAAGTCTTGTTGTAGTTTTATTTAATTTTCAGCAACAATTTAGCAGGTTCAATTATGTTAAGTAGAGACTTCACAAACATTTATATTGGACATAATAATCTTAAGAAGTCAGTTATATATATAACACTATTCCTATATATATAATTGACAAGAATTTATGAATAACAAGCATAAGTTCGATTGTCTTCGGATTTTCATATTATTAATCACAACACTATAACCTTTAGACCCGTTTGAGAATTTGTAAGACTTAGTCTTGCAAATTCACAAATTGTCCTGGTGGACAGTTTGAAAATATTTTTTGCGATATGTTAGTCTACTATTAATCATCGTTGGTTGAGATTGCGGTTTGTATTTGCTCATACATTCTCCTAGTGTGACATATATGCCACATATTTAGGAGAACATACGGGGAAATGCTGCTGAAATTTCAACGTAAACCATCGATGATAATTAATAGCAGAATAACATATCACAAAATATTCTTGAATGGGATAGGGCCTCACCTTTTAGACATGGAGTGACGGTGGAATTAATTTAGGACACTTGATTGCTTGTGAAGTCCGATGATTGAACGGACCGCATTGCGGCCCGGCCCGAACCCAATCCCTAGCATTATGCCCTGGCATGAACCTGTGCCTCGGTCCTTGCTAGCACGTGGCAAGGATCGTAGCCATGGCCCGACCTTGCAGGGTAGGGACCTTAGTTGTGTAAAAGAAAATTGGTTTAGTTATAAATAATTTAAGTAGTTGTTATTTACCTTAGTTGAGTAAAAGAAATAATTTAGTTATATATGTATTAATGCTAATATAGTTTTATATTGTGGTTTCCTTTAATGGTATACCAGAAACTGTATAAGTCGGTCAAAATGAACGGGGCTCGCTCGTGGATGTATGCAATGATAAAAGATGGCTTGCTTAATCCAGATTTTCTGAATGGATTGGAAGAATTTATCGCATTTGCATGTAGCCAACCTGAATGGATGGATAGGCCTAGGATTAGGTGCCCATGCAACTTCCACAGGTGTCAGAATAAAGCCTACAAAGATGTTGAAACTGTTAAGGTGCATTTGTATAAAAATGGGTTTATTCCTGAATACGATGTTTGGTACTGTCATGGTGAACCGAAGGAAATTCCGGTAGCTGCTACAAGCCAACAAGTATC
Source organism: Calamus simplicifolius (assembly GCA_900491605.1). Lineage (NCBI taxonomy): Eukaryota > Viridiplantae > Streptophyta > Magnoliopsida > Arecales > Arecaceae > Calamus > Calamus simplicifolius. The sequence goes on from UESW01004157.1 coordinate 541,038, forward strand.
AATTCCCAAAGATGAACCATTTGTGAATTTAAACACATATGAAGAAATGGTGATGAATGCATCGGGTAATGAATTCAATCAGAATACATTTATGGAAGAACCAAATCCCGATGCACAGCAATTTTATGATATGTTGCGTGCTGCAAATCAAGAATTATATCCTGGTTGTGAGGGTCATTCCCAGTTGTCTACGGCTGCTCGATTGTTGAATATTAAGGCAGAACATCGATTATCAGAAAAGATCTTTAATTTTGTAGCTGGGTTAATCAAGGAAATTTTGCCAAATGATAATGTTGTAGAAGACAGTTTTTACTCAACGAAGAAGTTGTTGCGTGGGCTTGGGCTCCGGTTAATAAGATTGATTGTTGCTTGAACAATTGTATGATATATTGGGGTGAAGACTCAGAGCTGAGATGATGTAAGATTTGTGGGCAATTGAGGTACAAAAACGACGAAGGGGGAGCTAGTACAAGTAGGAGGAAAAGTGTTCCTTACAAGAGGATGCATTACTTTCCTCTTACTTCACGCATGCAGAGATTATACAGATCTGAGGCTACAGCTGCTGATATGAGATGGCATGCCGAACATGAATCCAAAGAGGATGAAATGCGGCATCCCTCATATTCAAAAGCTTGGAAGCATTTCAATGAAAATCATCCTGATTTCGCTGAAGATATAAGGAATGTGAGATTAGGTCTTTGTACCGATGGCTTCCAACCATTCGGTCAAGCGGGGCAACAGTATTCATGTTGGCCTGTGATACTGACTGTATATAACCTTCCTCCATGGAAGTGCATGAAAGATACTGCAATGTTTTTGGCAGTTTTGGTTCCAGGACCATCAAATCTAAAGGAAAAGATTGATGTCTTCCTACAACCGTTGGTGGCCGAATTGAAAATGTTGTGGGAAATAAGAGTCGTAGCCTACGACATTTCTATGAAAAAAAATTTCATCATGAGAGCTGCTTTGATGTGGACAATAAGTGACTTCCCGGCATATGCAATGTTGTCTGTTGGAGCACTGCTGGACGTCTGGCATGCCCTCATTGCATGTATGATTCAGATGCATTTACATTGCAGAAGAGTGGTAAGCAGTCATGGTTTGATAATCATAGGAAGTTCTTGCCCCCAAATTATCCTTACAGGCGTAACTTGATCGCCTTCCAGAAGAACAAAGCAGTCACAAAATTCGCCAAGCCGGTTAGGTCCGGCATGGATATATTTGATACTATAGAGCATTTGGGGTTGAGGTATGCTTGGGAAACGGATGCAGATAGAATAAATGGCCGTATATGTAAAGAACATAACTGGAAGAAGCGGAGTATATTTTGGGATTTGCCTTATTGGAGCACAAATCTCATCCGGCACAACTTGGATGTTATGCATATCGAAAAATTTCTTTGATAACATATTTAACACGGTGCTAAACATCCCGGGAAAAATCAAAGACACTGCAAAGTTAAGAGAAGAACTTAATCAGTATTGCAGAAGAGGTGATTGAGGCGGAGTGCCGATGGGACATATCCTAAAGCCTGTTACACTCTTGACAAAAATTTACGAGAAGTTTTATGTAACTGGCTTAGAGGGTTAAAATTTCCAGATGGTTATGCGTCAAATATCGGTAGGTGTGTGGACATGCATAAGCTCAAGTTGTTCGGCATGAAGAGTCACGACTGCCATATTTTCATGCAACGGTTATTGCCTAAAGCTTTTTGTGAGTTGCTTCCGCAACATGTCTGAAAGGCATTGATGGAGCTCAGCTTGTTCTTCAAGGAGTATACTGTAGTCATTACTTCTGCATCCATGGCAAGGCTTGAGGAGGAAATTTTAATTATTTTATGCAAACTGGAGCGAATATTTCCTCCCAGTTTTTTTGACTCAATGGAGCATTTACCGGTTCATTTGCCATACGAAGCGAGCATAGCTGGTCCTGTGCAGTATCGCTGGATGTATCATTTCGAGAGGTAAATATATACATCATTAAGACATGTTAACATTTCAAATATTATTTCATTGCAAGAAAATTGGTTAATTTTTTGTCTCAACTTTACATATAGGTGTTGGGAATTGTATCCTAAGCCAATCATTTGATGATGTGTGTTGATGTAAATTGTATATAAATTGATATATTAATAAAAGTTATTTGGCAGTTTATTCATTACAAGAACATCTTCTTAAAACTCCTAATAGTAATGAAGCCCTCAGGATCTTCCTTCACGATAAAGAAGGATTTATCTTTGAAGGTTCTTAAAAGAGTTCGCGATCAAATGATATATTATGACAGGGCCATAGTACAATCAATTATAGGACGTTGTATATCATATTTGTTGGTTATCCTTTTAACCAAGGAGTGTAAAGACACTGGTATGACATATAGGTGAAAGTGTAGGAGTACATTTCACTGAACATGACTCATTTTCGGATACTCTACTGTCAAGAGTTAATCCGAGAAGATATAGGTATAAGTATCCTTCAGACCCGAAGATCACAACCAGTGGCTTATAAGAAACTCATTGTACTTAGGTGCCGAACCACCTGTATTTCTAATCCAGCTACGAAAGGTTACTGGGTGCAGTCAAGTACTTGTGGTAGTCAATTATGGATCAAGATGGAATTTGACCTATCCCGTTAAAAGAAGAAATGCTTGTATTTCAATTTAGCAAGACCTTGGCCAAGGCACTTCATGTGAAAGTCACATGATCACTAAAATTGAAATCACTTTATGAATTTGCTGTTTAGAGTTGACAGGCTCTTAATCCATCCTTAGCATTTGTGGTCAAGAGGATGAATTATATGGTAACTATTTCTTAGGGTTCTTGGAGTTTGCTGGCAACTCTTCGACCTATCCGGACATCGGGTTCCATTGCTAGATGGGCACATCGATTAGTATAGAAAATTATTTCTATGCTACCGGCTTAGGTTCGAACCTAGAGAGTCACATGCATAGAAGTTTCCTAGGATGATCTATTTGTTGATCAACGATTGAGAATCGTATATGATTTAATTAATCAATTTGATTGATTGAATTATCTCAATTGGATTAAGTACAAGTGAATAAGATTCAATTTGGTTTAAGTCTACTAGAAGGACTAATCAATTTCAAATATTGATTTGAAATTAGATTTGATTTGGATTTAACTAGATTCAGGATTAGCCAAATTTGATTTGGGCTAGGACCATGATCTATATTGGTTTAATCCAATAAATTCAAATTAGCTTAAAACCAAAAATCCAAACCCCATGTATGAAAAAGGTTTTCTCGCATGATGAGATAACTAAAATCTCATCTCATAGAAATTAAATTCTCATGCAGAATTTAATTATAACTTTTAGTCTTCTTCAAATGATTCCCAAGTTCAAGAAAAAATAATTTTGCTAAAAGGTGCCTCTTTGGAAGAGCACTCCACACAACTCTCCGTGCATTGACAAGTGTGTGAATTAATGTGCCTCTTTGGAAGAGCACTCCATACAACTCTCCGTGCATTGAAGTGTGTAATTAATGTGCCTCTTTGGAAGAGCACTCCACACAACTCTCCGTGCATTGATAAGCGTATGAATTAATGTGCCTCTTTGAAAGAGCACTCCACACAACTCTTCATGCATTGATAAGTGTGTGAATTTAATATGTCTCTTTGGTTTTCACAAAAATAGCGAAATTCTAAATGTTAGAATTCAATAGGCTGGCTAATATGAAACTATAAATATAGGACATCCCTCACCAGATAACAACAACAAGATCAAAAGAGATCAAAAATTCTAAACAGTTAAACCAAGTGTTACAGTTCTAAGAGTTAGAACAGAAAATTCTGGTGTGATTTTAGTGTTAGCAAAAGCTTGGTGGATCTTGGAGGAAGATTCAAGTGGAAGAATTCAAGATCAACAAATTATTTTTCTGCGAGCTAGCACTCCCGGGAATCCGATCATTCGGGGGCTTCATGGACAATACTAGAGGTCGGACGATTGAACGGCTGCAGAGCACAAAGGATTTACCTACTGTTCTTAAGGTGTGATTTGATCCTTAGATCTTAAGGCAGGCTTCAAGATGAGTAGTATGACTTCTCATCTTGAAGATTAAGATATGATCTTAATTATTTAATTTATATGCAATACTTAGATCAAACGATCTTATAATATAAGGCAAAGATATGATCTTGATGTATGTTAGAAAGATTAATATGTAATCTTTAAATTTCTGCATTGATAATTGTTATTAAATTTTAAAATATGTATGCCTCGGGGATTAACTCTCCCAATAAATGGTATCAGAGCAATGGTTTCTTATTGATCTAATTTATTGCATGTAAATTAATGTTCTTATTAATTATGTAATTATGGCTAAAAGGCTATATGGTCACAGATGGATTGAAAATCCAAATTACTGACATATTGCCGTGCTATTGTTTTATCATTGATGCTCAATCAAAAGATAATTTAAATTGAGTTTATGCATCAAAACATAGATTACACGCACTCTCAAAAGATGTTTATATTTGATACATATTGATGTTGTATAAAAGCATGATATTTGCATGTTTAGTATAAAACATAGATATGATATATGATGGCATGATGTCTATGTTATGAAACATACAAATATTTATGAGAGTCTAATTTGAATGTCAAATGTTAATTCATAATTCTTTATATATGAAATATAGGAATTATGAGTAGTAACATAATACATGTGATGCTTGATTGAAATATATTTAATCTTTTGGGTTAGCTAAATCGGGTTCATAAAGGGTTAGACCCTAAGGTTTAAATCAACTGGACTAAAAGAGTATTTGAACAAATCTAATTAGATTAGGTTGAGAATGCTCTAAATCAAACAATAGTTGTAGTTGATCATGTCCTTCTCTTTGATTAAACAAAATGGAAGTAGATTAGGCTCCGTGGTTGAGCATGAATCTCTTAGATGGTCTAATCAGAATTGGTTAACCATATGATGTCAAGGTGAGTTGGCAAGTTGCTCTAGGATCAACGATCGAATGGTTTTTAATTGGGAGCTACTCGTATTGATGCGTCTTTAACGAGTTAATGGCATATCCCTCCCATCGATCTCACTCACCTGGTCAATGTGGTGAACCATTTATGATTCAGATCATTTACCTGATTCGGGTTGATCCATGCCTATAAGGAAATCAGTCTGACTAATTTAGGTGCCACTTAACCTGACTTAATCTTGTTTCATTCTATCCATTTCATACATTCAGTGGGAGAACTTGATTAGTCAATTTGTCTTCAAATTATAAAATCCTCTAAAATTATTAGGTCCTTAAAATGAAATAGTTATATGATAACTAGATCATAGCCTCCCATTAAGGTGGGTGATAATGAGTCCGATGTCTTGATAATCATTGGAGGCACTCCATGCCTGGTGCTTGTCAACCATCGGAATTATCATTTATTATATATAAGTCAGCGTAACTATTAAATAGACAGTCATGTGAGCTGAGCTTCACTCGGGCTTGGTTGTCTATTGATAGGTTACATTGATTATATCATTTAATGGTTGGACCAAACTAGAACTTTCAGTGGAGTCACTCCATGCCCACTGAAGAGGTACATAAGGCAAAACTAAACACTAAGAATTATTTTGGGAAACAATTGGTTTTGAACCTACTCTTAGATGCATATGGGTTGGCCAAGCTTCACTTGGGCCTGTATGTAGTCTATATAGATCTTAGTGCCCGCTAAAGAATTAAGAATAATTCTTCGAATTGGGGTGTAGAGGCTGCCAATTTAAACAAAATAGTGGGAGAATCTTTAGACTAAAGTCCAAGTCTTTAGACTGAATCAATTTATATACTAATAAACTTTAGTTTTTCCTTATGCAGAAAATGGCCACTAATTTATCATTAAGGTCCCTATTGGATAGTGACAAGTTGAATGGTTCAATTTCAATAGCTGGTTTAGAAAACTTAAGATCGTCCTTGAGCATGAGAGGATTCTATATATTCTTAATAATCCTGCACCAAAGATACCTGATGCAAACACACAAAGTTCTGAGAAAGACACTTATCAGAAGTGGCTCAATGATAGAACTAGCATACGTTGCATCATGCTAGCAGCAATGAACGATGAATTCGGTCGTCGGTTCGAGAATGCTCAGCCAGAAGGAATCATTCAAGCGTTGAATGAATCTTTCGGCACACCTGACGACGTTGAAAGGCACAAGACTAGTTGTGCTATTTTTAATGCTTGAATGAAGGATGGATCTCCTGTCACTGATCATGTATTGTACATGATCGAGAAGAAAAACTACTAAGCAAGCTCGGCTTTCCCCTACATGAGCAGTTGGAAAAGATGCGATCCTGAATTCCTTGCCTCCATCCTTCCGACCTTTCCTTACTTATTTTGAATGACAAAGCCTGCAGTCAACTACCACGGTTGTTGGGGTTGTTACAGAACTTTGAGAAGGATAACCAGCTCTCTAAGGGTTTGATTAATGTGTTGAAGGATCTAAGGTAGGGCGTCAACCCTTTGGGAAAGGGAAGAAGAAAAAGAATAAGAAAAAGGTGCAACATGCTAGGACATCTATAAGGGGTCAGATGCAGAAGAAGAAAGTTGATAAAAGTCAAGCTGAATGCTTTCATTGCAAGATGCAAGGGCACTGGAAGAGGAACTGTCCTCTTTACATTGCCACACTTGATCCAAACAGGCCGAAGAAGAAAAAGAGGCAAGATATTGCTCAACAAGGTATTTATATGATAACACCTTGTAATTTTTCTGTATATGATAATAAGACCTGGGTATTGGATACCGGGAGTCCTTTTAACATTTGCAATTCATTGCAGGGACTACAGGTCACTAAAAGATTTGAGGACAATGAAAGATTCCTTAATGTCGGC